>VSMD01012335.1:0-43512 GCA_008750895.1 Mirza zaza | reverse complement strand
CTAGCTCACAGCAACCTCAAACTCCTGGGCTCAAGCAATCCTGCTGCCTCAGCCTCCCAAGTAGCTGGGACTACAGGCATGCGCCACCATGCCCGGCTAATTTTTTCTATATATATTAGTTGGCCAATTAATTTCTTTCTATTTATAGTAGAGATGGGGTCTCGCTCTTGCTCAGGCTGGTCTCGAACTCCTGAGCTCTAAACGATCCGCCCACCTCGGCCTCCCAGAGAGCTAGGATTACAGGCTTGAGCCACCGCGCCCGGCCTTATTTATTTTTTTTTGAGACAGAGTCTCGCTTTGTTGCCCAGACTAGAGTGAGTGCCGTGGCGTCAGCCTAGCTCACAGCAACCTCAAACTCCTGGGCTCAAGCCATCCTCCTGCCTCAGCCTCCTGAGTAGCTGGGACTACAGGCATGCGCCACCATGCCTGGCTAATTTTTTCTATATATTTTAGTTGGCCAATTAATTTCTTTCTATTTATAGTAGAGACGGGGTCTCGCTCTTGCTCAGGCTGGTTTCAAACTCCTGTCCTCGACTGATCCTCCCGCCTCGGCCTCCCAGAGTGCTAGGGTTACAGGTGTGAGCCACCCACTCCCGGCCTATAAATATTAATATTTCTTGCCCATTGAGGATTGTCAACATACAGGGCATTATTTTGGTAATAGAAAATAGATTTAGAGACTCAGAAGGTCACTTCTTTCTTCCTCTATGTCTGGGGGTTTCAGATGTCATTCCAACCTGCTGTCCCGAGTGCGAGTTCACGTTAAAGGACGACCTCGAAGTTCCTAGTAGCTTTTAGTGCTTTAGCAGTTTTGTGCTGGTTTGGAGTTTGAAAGCACAGAGAACACCTGCAGGGTGTGTGAAGGTAAAAGCACAACTGACCAGTCTGTTCCCACTCGGGCTGCCGACGTCCTTCTGTGTCCACGGCGAGAGCTCAGCAGCCATGCCCCGGGGGGTGGGTCAGGACGACCTCTGGCCTGCGGTGGGAGGGAGCCAGCGCGTTCTTGGGTGGCTCTTGGTCTGGAGGAGACGCTGCTGCCCAGAGCGCTGAAAGACTGTTGACAAGTGTGTTTCTTCAACAGCCAACACTGTTAATGGCGTGGACGGAGCCTGTGTAACACGCACATGTCTGTGTCAGGCTGGATTCGACTGCAAATGTCGAAGCCTTCGATAGTGTCTCTCTTTAGCCCTCCTAAAACATGTGTGCGAAGAAGTGGGCATGGAGGCCTTCCTTCCATCCCGTAAGAGACCAGGCTGGACACACAGCCATGCCGGGTTCGGCGGACCCTCGTGACAGGGTGGCCTCTGTGGGCAGCAGTGAGCTCACCCTCTGCTCTGAGAGTCCGTCGGCACAGGGGCATCGGAGAGGCCTGTTCCGTGTGACGTTGTCATCACTGTCGTGCGAGCTTGCTGGAGCCGTTCAGGCTGCCACACGACACAGGGCCACCACAGAGCACGGGGCAGGTGTCATCTGGCTGGGCGCAGCGCCGCGGCTGCCTGGTCAGTGTGTCTCGGTGTCTTCTGTAAATGTTTTTCTTGGGAAATTTATCCAATTTTGGGGAATTCTACCAGAGGCATTTTACTGTTAAGATTATTTAATGGTTTCTCTAGAACCTTATTCTACTGTTCAGTTTGACAAGTACGTGCTGAATGTCTCCGTGTATGAGGCGCCGCGCTCGGCATGGCAAAGGCGTGAAGATGGGTTGGTCAGAGGGGGCGTTGCCTCAAGACTGGGGACTCCGTGAGGCGCGGCAGGCACACCATGGCTCACCTTTGCACCCTGAGTTCCTGGCCTGTCACCTGACATGCCATAGGTGTTCGGCAATGTCTGGGTTGATAGGATGCATGATTGGATAGATGGATGGGCGGGTGGAGGGGGGGAAGGAGTGGCTGTTTCTTCCCAAGTAGCACCATCTCCTTAATGTAGCAAGGAAGTTTCAGCTCTGACATGGCATTTCCTGGGAGGACTGGGCATGTGCGCGTGTGTATGTGTGTGTGTGCATGTTTTGTGGGGGGAGCTGTGTAAGAGAGAACCTGAGTGAGCGAGAACCACGTCCCCATTGGCAGTTTCCTTTCTGTGTAGGCTTCGTGAAGACGCATCAGCCCTAAAATCTGCCTGGGACGCCCAGATCACTCAGCTGTCCAAGGAGATGATCTCCAAAGACCTTCAGGTCCAGACGCTGCAGCAGGCAGAGGCCAAGCTCAAGGCCCAGCTGGCCGCGTTTCAGCAGGACATCGACAGGTGGGTGTCCTGGGCAGGTGCTGCTGTCGGTGCTAAGGATTCAGAACTGAGCAAATCAAGCCCCCGACCTCATGTTCTTTTGAGGGACAAAGACAGGGGAGGAGCGAGTAGAAGCTGGACGTGTGGCTGTGCGGAAATGAGCGGAACGGGGCGCGGGTGTGGGGTCAGGGGCCTTTCGGGGGGACCCTGTCCTTCAGTCTGATGAGACCCATGCAGTGTCTGTGCTCTGGATCCTGTGTGAAGAGTCGCCTCTGTCTTTTGTCTGATTGTTCACGTCTTAGTGTTTTTTCTTGTCAGTTCGGATGGACACTTACTTGAGTGAAGGTAATGTCCTATTTCCCATGTATATTAAAATCAACTTTATTATTGGACAGTAATTTAAATATTTAAATAAGGCACACACCTGGCTGTGCACCTGCGTAACTGCCACTCCAGGCGAGACTTTGCACCTTTCCGTCGCCCCACCCTCTCCTCACGCCGGCCCGCAGCCCCCACCGCCACTTCTGTCACTGCGGGTGAGCTCCTCTGTTCACAAATCTCATCCGAGCAGGATCATACGGTGTTTTCATGTGGGTCTGCCTTCCTTGGCTTAAGGTGATCATTTCGAGATCAGTGCACGTCGCATGTATCAATAGGTTGTTCCTTTTAATTGTTCAGTAGTGTTCTATCGTTTGGAGATACAACAGTTTATTTCAGATTTTCTATTTTTCTATTTTTTCTGTGTCAGTTTTGGTAATTTCTGTCTTTCATTGAGTTTCTCCATTTCATCTAATTATTTGGGAGGTTTGGGGTTTTTTTTTTGTTTATTGGTTTTTTTTGAGACAGAGTCTCACTCTGTTGTCCTGGGTAGAGCACAATGGCGTCATCATAGCTCACAGCAGCCTCCAGCTCCTGGGCTAAAGCGATCCTCCTGCCTCAGCCTCCCAAAGTGCTGGGGCTACAGGCATGCGCCACCACGCCTGGCTCATGAAGTTCTTTTATTAAGGGCATAAAGATTTGAGATTGTTATGGCTTCTTGACGAATTGACCCTTTTATTAGTAAGAAATAGCCCCCTTTGGCCGGGCATGGTGGCTCACGCCTGTAATCCTAGCATTCTGGGAGGCCGAGGCAGGAGGATCGCTCGAGGTCAGGAGTTCGAGACCAGCCTGAGCAAGAGCGAGACCCCGTCTCTACTATAAAGAGAAAGAAATTAATTGGCCAACTAATATATATAGAAAAAATTATCCGGGCATGGTGGCGCATGCCTGTAGTCCCAGCTGCTTGGGAGGATGACGCGGGAGGATAGATTGAGCCCAGGAGTTTGAGGTTGTTGTGAGCTAGGCTGACGCCACGGCACTCACTCTGGCCTGGGCAACAAAGCGAGACTCTGTCTCAAAAAAAAAAAAAAGAAAAAGGAAAGAAACAGCCCCTTATTCCTGGTGGCCGTCGTCGCCCCGACGTCTGCTGTGTCTGAGACGGGCAGTGCTGCTGGAGCTGTGTTAGGCTGGGTTTGCACGGCTTCTTCCCGCTCTCACGCCTCCTCGCCAGGGCACGCTTCTCACGGGTGCCATGTGGTGAGTCTTCTTGTATGCAGCGTGACAATTTCTGCCTGTTCTTCAGAGGATTTAGATAATTTAATGCTATTATTGAGATAAGTTTGGGTGTGAATATCCAACTTGCTCTTTGTCTTCTATTTTCCTCGTCCGCTCTGTTTCTTTTTTCACTGCGTTTTTAAAAATTTTTTTATTTTTTATTTTTTTTGAGGCAGAGTCTCACTTTGTTGCCCAGGCTAGAGTGAGTGCCGTGGTGTCAGCCTAGCTCACAGCAACCTCAAACTCCTGGGCTCAAGCAATCCTCCCGCCTCAGCCTCCCGAGTAGCTGGGACTACAGGCATGTGCCACCATCCCCGGCTGATTTTTTCTATATGCTTTTAGTTGGCCAATTAATTTCTTTCTATTTTTAGTAGAGACGGGGTGTCGCTCTTGCTCAGGCTGGTCTCGAACTCCTGACCTTGAGCGATCCTCCTGCCTCGGCCTCGCAGAGTGCTGGGATTACAGGCGTGAGCCACAGCGCCCGGCTTCACTGCCCTTTAAAAAGTAGTTGGGGCCGGCTGCAGTGGCTCATGCTGTAACCCCAGTACTCTGGGAGGCCGAGGTGGGAAGATGGCTCGAGGCCAGGAGTTCAGGACCAGCCTGAGCAAGAGCAAGACCCTCTATCAAAAAATACAAAAAATTAGCCCCTTGTGGCATCAGGCCTGTGGTCCCAGCTACTCAAAAGACTGAGGCGGGAAGATCATTGAGCCCAGGAGTTGGAGGCTGCAGTGAGCTATGAAGACACCACTGCGCTCCAGCCTGGGCAACAAGACAAGACTCTGTCTTCAAAACATAAATAATTAATAAATATAAAAAATGAAAAGTTGAATATTTTTAGTATTCCATTTTATTTCCAGTTGTTTCATCGTATAAGTCTCTCTGCTGTATGTATTTCATGGTTGTTCTGAAATTTATAAGATGTGCAGTATACCTTTCTCTTTCTCTCTCTCTTTCTCTCTCTCTCTTTCCTTTCTTCTCTTTCTCTTTCTTGCTTTCAGACAAGGTCTCACTCTGTCACCCAGGCTAGAGTACAGTGGCAGAATCACAGCTCACTGTAACCTTGAACTCCTGAGCTCAAGCGATCCTCCTGCCTCTGCTTCCCAAAGTGCTGGATCGCAGGTGCAAAGCATTGTGCCCGACCTAGATCCACAGTCTCTGCCTATGAATAACGTTTACCTCTTCACGGGAAAACCCTTCGATTCAACCCCCTCGGTTTATGATTCTGCTCAAGGTACAACCTTCTATTTATGCCTTTTCTTCTTTTTTACCATTTTTTTATATTTTACATGTATAAGGAGAGTTATTTTTGCTTTGATCAGACAACTATCATTTATAGAAACTTAGAAAATAAGAAAAAAAATTTATACTTTTTCCAACATTTATTTCTGATTCCCTTCACTTTTATTTTATTTTATTTTTTTTTTGAGACAGAGTCTCGCTTTGTTGCCCAGGCTAGAGTGAGTGCCATGGCGTCAGCCTAGCTCACAGCAACCTCACACTCCTGGGCTCAAGCAATCCTCCTGCCTCGGTCTCCCAAGTAGCTGGGACTACAGGCATGTGCCACCATGCCCGGCTAATTTTTTTCTATATATTAGTTGGCCAATTAATTTCTTTCTGTTTATGGTAGAGACGGGGTCTCACTCTTGCTCAGGCTGGTTTCAAACTCCTGACCTCAAGCAATCCGCCCGCCTCGGCCTCCCAGAGAGCTAGGATTACAGGCGTGAGCCATCTCTTCACTTTTGAAAAATCAGATTTGAAGTTTCCACATGGAATCATTTTTCTTCAGCCCTCAAACCTTCCTTTCAGGTTTCCTGCAGTGCAGATCTGCAGCTCACGAGTTATCTCATCTTCTGTGTATCTGAAACTTTCTTGCCTTAATCTTTCTGAGGAGCATTTTCACTAGATGAAAAATTCTAGGTGGAGAGTTTTTTTTCTTTCCGCATGGTAAAGGTATTTTGTTGCCTTCCTATGAGGGCTTTGGCCATTTTTTGTTCCTCTGTATATAATGAGCCTTTTGCCTGTGGTTTTACATTTTCCTCTTTGTCACTGATCTGTAGAACCATGACTGCTGCACACCGTGGGGAGTCCTGTGAGTGAGCCCGAGTGTTTCCTCCTTCTGGGACTCCAGGTGCGCGAGTGCCGGCAGGTGCTTGTGTGGGGGCCCACACACAAGCAGCTCTGTGCACCATGTTCAGTCCTTTTTCTCTGTGTGCTTCTGTCCAAATCATTTCTCTTTTGGTATTTTCCCGTTCACTGACCTTTCTTTCTACAGTGTCTCATCTGCTGTTAAGTCTGGCGGGTTTTCTACTTAATACATTTTATTTTTCAGCTCTTAATGGTCCATTTATTCTTGTTTATATAATTTATTTCTGTCATTATTTGCATGGTTGTCTTTAAATCTCTGAATGTATTTGTAATAACAGTTGTAAAGTATTTTTGTACTAATTTGCTAATTCCAGTGTGTCTCTGCGTCTGGGTCTGTTTATATTCTCATTTTCCTGCTGAATAGAGGCCACATTGTTCCTGCTTTCTTGCACACCTAGTAAGTGTGTACTGGTTGGCAGACATCGTGAATGAATATTGTGCTGGTGAGTGTCTGCTTCTGTTTTCTCCTTTAACAAGTGCTGCCTTTGTTTGGCTGTAGTTAAGTACCTGCACAGCAGCCCGATCCTCTTGAGACTGGTTTTATTTTATTTATTTATTTATATTTTTGAGTCAGAGTCTCACTCTGTTGCCCGGGCTAGAGTGCCGAGGCGTCAGCCTAGCTCACAGCAACCTCAAACTCCTGGGGTCCAGCAATCCTTCTGCCTCAGCCTCCCAAGTAGCTGGTACTATAGGCACAAGTCACCATGCCCAGCTAATTTTTTCTATATATTTTTAGTTGGCCAATTAATTTCTTTCTATTTTTAGTAGAGACGGGGTCTCACTCTTGCTCAGGCCGGTTTCTAACTCCTGACCTTGAGCGATCCGCCTGCCTCCCAGAGTGCTAGGATTACAGGCGTGAGCCACCGCCACCGGCCCTTGAGACTGGCTTTAAATCTCCGCCGGGCACAACTAGAGAAGCCAGCGCTGTGACAGGGCCTCCCCTGAGCACTCCCCAGCCGGGCCGCCGTGGCAAGCTCTGGGACCCGGTGCAGCTCCCTGCCGGCTGCTCTGTCCCAGCCGTTGCTCTTTGCCCAGCCTCTGCTGTCCCCAGTGCGTCTGCAGCGCAGTTGTCAGCCGCGGTTCCCAGGGGCCCTGGGCAGCTTGCCAGAGCTGCCTGCGCTCCGGTGCTCTGCCTCGTGAGGTCCCCTTCAGCCCCCTCAGCTTCCCCGACTTTGACCCTCTTCTTCTTCCTCAGTGCAGAAGGCCACCGTGCCTTGCTTGGGTTCACGCCCCCACTCTAGAAGGGACTCCCGAGGGAAAGCCGGCAGCGGTTAGGCGCATCCTGTGAGGTCCCTTCTCTGAGGGACCATGGCGCTGCCCTGCCTGTTGTCTGGGAAGTGAGAGCTGCTTCGAGTTTTTGTCCTGGTTGTTTAAAATGGGAAGACAAGCCTGGTGTCGAAGCCACCAAGCGATGTTTTAAAGATTTATTTACATTCTGTAGTTATAGGGATTAAAAGCTGTGTGTGCTAGTGTTACCAAAAACTCAGCACTTGTTCCCGAGGCGGAATAACGAGGACAAGCGGTTTGAGGAGGAAGGAAAGAGAGAGTCTACTTTGCCAGCAAAGGAGGAAAAAATGGCAGACGTTCTCGTCTCAAAAAACCCCCAAACTTCCTGAACATTCTTGGAAATACAGAGCTTTTAAAGGATGGGTTCTCAGCTTCAGGCAACTATAGGTGATAATCCTGATCCCCCCATCTTTGCTTAAGACAACCTCTGACCTCCTCTGCCCAGGGTCTCCCTTTGCCAGGCCGGGCTGGGCTGTCTCCTGATGCACAAATGACAGAAGACTCACCTCCTCCTCCTAGCACCGACTGGAGGCCGGGATGCGGCTTTAGAGACAGAAAATATCTTTGCCATTTTTTCCAGGCCACACCTCTGTTGCAGTAGCACTTTACTACCGTGTTTCCCCGAAAATAAGACAGGGTCTTACATTTGTTTTTCCTCAAGAAGTCACCCTAGGGCTTATTTTCAGGGGTTGTGTTATTATTTTTTTAAGTACGGTACAACAATCTACATTTATTCAAATAGAGGTAAGTCGTCTTCTTCTGGAACATCATCCTAATTCTCCAAACCCCGAATTCCATTCTGAATTTCTTGTGACTCTGTTTCCTTTAGAACCATCGGCCCCAATCTCTATATCGAGCCATAGAGCTCTCCTGGGGCAGATGAGAAGGGCTGCTCGTCTTCTTTCCCGCTCTGCGACAAAATGCATGGGTTGTGCAGATGCGCTGCGTAGCCACACCCATCACTAGGGCTTATTTTTGGGGTAGGGCTTCTGTTGTGCAAATGTTTAGAAATCCTGCTAGGGCTTATTTTATGGGTAGGTCTTATTTTCGAGGAAACACGGTAAGTGTCGTCCTCAGTGGCTTGGAAATTTAAAAAAACGAGTAACTGGCCCTTCCCAACAGTTGAGAAGCCCTATTCCAGTGCACCCTTGGGTCATTTCTTTTCAGAACAGATCGATAGGCAATTAACTGGAGCCTTGTATTTCTTAAAACCTTTATTTCTGCCTTCTGGTGTGAATGGTAATTTAACTGAGTTTAGTTACAAGATTACAAACCACGGGTGGGGAACTTTTTCATGATGGAGGCCTCATTAATTTAGCAGCAATCAAATAAGGCCACATTCAAGAAACTTCAGTTAGATATACTTTAAAATGTACATTATTTTGTAAAAATCTAACTGCCATGTACTTCATAATTTAAAAAAACGAAAACCATTTGTTAATGTTAAAGTTAACAAACCTGATGACTTTGTTGTGTCCGCTTTTTGTGGGAAAGCATTGGAATGTTGGTTGCAGGCTGGAGGTCAGCGGTTTCAGCTGATCCTGCAAATGGGCGTCTGTCACCTGTGACCCTAAGGGCGTCTTGATCAGGGTCAGGTAGGAGAATGTAGAACTCACAGCAACAAGTGGTTGAAAAGCAAGAAAGTATTTCTCGGGCATGTTGCCAAAGGCGTGGGTATTCTACTGCATTTTTCCATATTTCAATTGGCTCTTTCTTAGCATCAATAATGACTTTATTTATTTATTTATTTTACTTATTTATTTTTTGAGACAGAGTCTCACTTTGTTGCCCAGGCTAGAGTGAGTGCCGTGGCGTCAGCCTAGCTCATAGCAACCTCAAACTCCTGGGCTCAAGCAATCCTCCTGCCTCAGCCTCCCAAGTAGCTGGGACTACAGGCATGCACCACCATGCCCGGCTAATTTTTTCTATATATATATATATATTAGTTAGCCAATTAATTTCTTTCTAGTTATAGTAAAGATGGGGTCTCTGTCTTGCTCAGGCTGGCTTCAACTCCTGACCTTGAGCAGTCCACCTGTCTTTGCCTCCCAGAGAGCTAGGATTATAGACGTGAGCCACCTCGCCCAGCCTCAATGATGACTTTAAAGTGTCATCTGCTGAGAGCTCAATCAATTCCATCTGAAGTTCTTTAGGTGCCTTGGTGGTATCAACTAGGTGAGGCTGAAATGCTAATTTTGAGTGTGATGTCATGATGCTCAAAGTCAGAGAACCTTTCATTGTGTTCTCCAATTAACAGGTATTAACTGCTGCGTATTCTTCAAATGATTCGCTTATATCATCCTGCTCATCAGTGACCTTTGCTAACTGGGGAAAATGTTCATCTGAAATTTCCTTTTGAAGAAGTGTTTTGAAAAAAAGATGGGTTTTTTCAAAATACTTGGAGTTTTTGCCACGTATCCTATATACACTCAGTTTTGCCTTGCAAAGAAATGGTCCAGTCGTTTTATTTTGATATGATATCACACATAAATGCTGCATTCTTGTAGAAATCTTCTTTCAATAATTCACAGTGCTAATTCTGTTCTTCATAAAACTTAACTGTCTGTTCTCACAGAGATAAAATTTTGGCTGACACCTGTCCCTGCCATAGCTAACACACTTCAGAATATGGCAAACCCACACTGCATACATTATGCAACTTTAGCACCTGACAACACTGACGGTGCTGTGTTGCATTTGGGTGAATGTACTTACAACTTCTTGTAAAGTTGCAATTTTAAAAGGCCACATGCAGCCTTAAGGCCCAGGATCTCCACCCCTGTCCCAGACCATTTCCCCTCTGGATTTTAAAACCAATTGTGTGTTACTTTGTTATTTCTCGGTAACAAATTAGCGGGAAGGAACTTGACGGCTTCAAACACCACCCATTTATCATTTTGGTTTCTTGGCCAGTGGTTTGGGCCTGGCTCTCCCCAGGCAGAGGGAGGGTGCGGCCAGGCCTGCCCTCTCCTCTGAGGCTCCAGTCCCGGTGGGCAGGATTCAGTTCACGCAGCCATGGGGCTGAGGTCCCTTCCTTGCTGGCTGCCGGCTGGAGTAGCTCTTGGCGCCAAGACTCACCCTCAGGTCCAGGGACCCGCTCACAGCAGGGGGTCTCCATCCAGTCTTGTATGGTTCCACGTCACTGTGTCACCATCTGGGATGGGCGGGGCCCACGCTCAGGGGCGGGGCTCGGGGCTGAGAGTCCGCCCCCACACGTGGCCTGTTGCCTTCCAGCCCCAGCCTTGCTGGTGGGAAGGCTAATGCTGGCACACTTCTCTCTCGCTCTCTCGAAAACATTCTGGCTTTCCTCCTTGTCCTCGGTAGTCCACAGTCTGCCCTGGCAGCGTCTGCGCGGGTCTTTGAAGCTGTCTGGCGCAGGGTGGATCCCTCAGCCCGAAGACCCAGCTCTTGCTCCGACCTGGCGGGTTTACCCCTCTCCTTCCTGGACGACGTCTCCCTCCGTTCTGATCTGTCAGACCTGCTGCGAGACAGAACCGAACCTCTTGTCCTCCTAACTTTTCCCTGTCCCTTTGTCCCTTTGCACTACGTTCTGGAAGGTTCTCTCGAGTTTTGCTCTTCTAGCCCGCCATTTGCTCTTTAGCTGTGTCTGCACTGCTCTAGTTGTTTGCTTCTCACAACTGAACATCCTCTCAGATTTCTGTGCGTAACAATTTTTCTTATCTTTTTAAAGTTTATTGGCTTTATTCCCTCTCTTCTCACATACCTGTTCTTCTTTCTGAGTGTGGTCACCCTCTTTGACGGTGTCAGGTTTTCTCCGGCATCCGGAGAACCCTGACGCCTGCTCGGCTCTCTTCCTGGCCATCCCGCGTGTCTGTCCCTGGGCCTCTGCGTCCCTGGGACCGGGAGGGCACGAGGCAGCTCCTCATCATCGCCCTCCGAGCCCCGCTTTGCAGTGGGGGGGCTGCGGGAGACGGTGACGGCGGGCGCCGTGGCCACGTCTGGTGACGTCGGGCGGCGTGGCTGTGTCCGTAGGTACAAGCGGCAGCTGTCCCTGGCAGTCGAGAGGGAGCAGAGCCTGCAGCGGGAACAGGTGCAGCTGGGCCTGGACTGGCAGCGCCGCTGTGACGACGTGGAAAGGGACCAGATCCAAAAGTCAGAGGCCTTGATTCAGGGTCTGACCTCAGCGAGAGACCAGGTATGTGTGGCCGCAGCGTCACCGGGGCCTTCTCAGCCCTTCGGCGAAGGGGGGACAGGGCTCTCACCAAATCCTGCCTTAAATTGAAAACCCTAAACCTCACAAAGCAGTTTGATTTCTAGTAACAAAAATTACAGCAATAAAAATGTGCTACTCGCCCGGCACGGGGGCTCACGCCTGTAATCCTAGCACTCTGGGAGGCCGAGGCGGGAGAATCGTTTGAGCTCAGGAGTTTGAGACCAGCCTGAGCAAGAATGAGACCTTGTCTTTACTAAAAAAAAAAATAGAAAGAAAATTACTTGGACAGCTAAAAATATATAGAAAAAATTAGCCGGGCATGGTGGTGCATGCCTGTAGTCCCAGCTACTCGGGAGGCTGAGGCAGGAGGATCACTTGAGCCCAGGAGTTTGAGGTTGCTGTGAGCTAGGCTGACGATGCCACGGCACTCACTCTAGCCCGGGCAACAGAGTGACACTCTGTCTCAAAAAAAAAAAAACTGTGCTGCTGCCCCGTCTCCGGCCTTTGCAGAGCTCTGTTGCACGTGCTGTTTCTCCAGCTGAGCAGCTGCGTATTTCTGGCGGTGCCAGGCGACCCCTGTCCCCGTGCCGTGGCCCTGAGGGGTCGGCCAGGACACTGGGCAAGAAGAGTTTTGCTGCTGGCCACCGTGGGGACACCCCAGTTCAGAGCATCGCTGTGGCCCAGGTCCTCCGGGCATTTCTCGCCTGCGTCTGCCGTGCGCTTGCTAAGCAGGGGGGAGCCGGTCTTTCTGCCCTGAGGCTGGCGCTGCCCCGCAACTGCAGACACCCTGAGCCTGCCTGTTTTCCAGGCGGCCGCCAAGCTGCAGGAGGCTGAGCGGGCACTGCGGGAGCAGGAGGCGGCGCTGAAGGCGGTGACCTCAGAGCGAGACCAGGCTGTGCAGGCGCTGAGGACGCATGGGCTCCCCACGCTGGGGGCACAGGTGAGCGCCCGCCCCACACACGCCCCTCCTCCCTCCTCCCAGAGCCTCCCTGCCGGTCCTTCCCTCTTGGCATCAGTGAGCAGCAGCCTCCCCAAACCGGAGCCAAGTCTCTTGGTCGCGTTCCTTCTTCGATGACTGGTTGCACTAGTGAGGTCGGTCTGAGGCTTTAACCACTTTGGTACGAGCAGCGACTATAGTGGACAGCCACAGCCGCGAGGCGACTATAGCTGACAGTCGTGATATGACTTTTCTAATTTTTCATTTATCAAAATAAAATGTCAACATTTAAAAATAACGTAATGAAAACATACACGTATATGTTACCTATTCTGATTTACATGACAAGTAAAGCTGCCTGTAAAGTAAAACAAGCTTCCAGTGCTTTCCAGCTTTCCTCATCACACAAGAGCAAAAGGGACTCGCCGTCAACGCACAGCACAGACTGTCGTGCGGACTGTGAGCGCCGGCTGTGGGCGAGGTTTTGCGGCCGGTGAGCACCGTACCGAAGCGGTTACAGAGTTAGGATGAACACACAGCAGGGTCTTCCTTGCGTCTCTCACATTTGGAAGATCTGAAAACCCCCGCTCCAGACACTTTCAGAGACGTTGCTGAGGCCGCTGGCACGGTGTCCGTCTCAGCATGGCCGCGGCAGGGCACTCTGTGCCCACCCTTGTCAGCGGTGGTTTCGTTTGTGTTGTAGCTGAGGGCTTGGCCTGTGCCAGGGTCTGCCAGCTCCTTCGTCTTGGAGGCTGGTGCCGTGTGCCCCGACACGCGGGACGCGGAGGAACGTGCCTGCGCTGTCTCGGCCTGTCAGAACAGAGCCGCGTCCATGGCCCAGGGCCCGGGTAGGGGTCCGAGGGGCCAGGACGGCACGAGGCTGAGAGATAGAGGAGGGGCCTGACGAGGGAGGGCTCTCTCCAGCCTGAAAGTGGCATTTCTTTTCCACAGCTGTGTTTGCACACATGAGACACACGCATCCTAAATGTACAGGTCAGTGAGTTAGGCAAGTGTCCCGTGCTAACAAGGTGGGGAGCGTTCCAGCCCCCCCCCAGATGCCCCTGCCCCGCCCTGTGGGCCCCCCCTCCCCGCCCAAGGCAGCCGCCGTCCCACTTCCTCTGCTCGTCCAGTTGCTTTTCTGCCCAGGTTTGTTTTGTTGTGGAGGACCCGGATCGGTAGGGTTTCCGCCAGGAGTGCTGAGGTGGCCACGTGTGCGTCAGACCCACATATTAACTACAGTTAAGAATTTTTAGGCCGGGCACGGTGGCTCACGCCTGCAATCCTGCACCCTGGGAGGCCAAGGCGGGTAGATTGTTCAAGGTCAGGAGTTCAAGACCAGCCTGAGCAAGAGCGACACCCTGTCTCTACTAAAAAAAATAGAAATTAGCTGGACAACTAAAAATATATAGAAAATATTAGCCGGGCATGGTGGCGCATGCCTGTAGTCCCAGCTACTTGGGAGGCTGAGGCAGGAGGCTCGCTTGAGCCCAGGGTCCGAGGCTGTGAGCGAGGCTGACGCCACGGCACTCTAGCCTGGGCAAGAGAATGAGACTCTGTCTCAAAAAAAAAAAAAAAAAAAAAAAAAGAATGTTTGTAACTTGTCGTCTATTCATTATTTAACACCTATCCCTTAAGAAGCGTACAGGGCCGGGAACGCTGTGTCTTCTCTGGAGAACGTTCAGTCCTAGCGCACAAAGTCGGAGCACACACCGTGCTCCTGTCTCGGTCAGGCGTGAGAGTTGTCACCACCCAGGGACAGCCGGGCCGCGCCACGGGCCGGTGGAGGACGGGCTGCCTAAGCGGGCGGGCGCCGAGGCCGGGCAGAAGCAGGGCTGGCAGGGAGCGAACGCTTGGCCCAGCACATCATCACTGGCCGTGAAGCCAGTAACTTGTTTATGTCTAGAACTTGAAATGATGCTTCCTATCCTGTTGGCGTCATTGGTTTTTTTGTCGTTGTTTGCGAGGCAGGGTCTCACTCTCACCCAGGCTAGAGTGCAGCGGCGTCATCACATCTCTCTGTTTTCAGTAGAGACGGGTCTCGCTCTTGCTCAGGCTGGTCTCAAACTCCTGACCTTGAGCGATCCGCCCTCCTTGGCCTCCCCAGAGAGCTGGGATATTACAGGTGTGAGCCGCCGTGCCCGGCCTGTTTGCTGTTTTAACTGTTCTCAGGTGTGCAGCTCCGTGGCCTTAAGTACGTTCATGTGGTTGTGCAACTCACCACCGTCCATCTCCAGAACTTTCTCATCATCCCAACTGAAACCCTGACCCCGTTAAACACTAACTCCCCTCCCCCCAGCGCCTCCGGCACCTCCCTTCTACTTTACGATTCTGCGGATTTGATGACTCTGGACTTAGACAATACGAGCGCTTCGTGGATCTGAGCGTCGCGGTCTTACTCCTGGCAGGTGGGGCGGGGGTCCTTGCAGCCCTGGAGGACCGGGGAGCAGAGGCGGCCACGGAGGGCAAAGGCGCAGCCTGTCGGACAAGCAAGGGGATTCCGCAGCCGGCACTGCTCTCCTTTCGCTTCTTGGGTTTGTTTCTGTTGTTTGACAGATCCTCCTGGAGCAGCATGGAGAAGAAGAAACAAGTAAAGACTTTCCATCTGGTGAGGTCCAGCGGCTGCGAGAGCAGAACGCAAGCCTGCGCAGCGCTGTCGCTCAAATGAGGAGAGACATGGAGACGCTCAGTGAGCAGATCCTCCCTCCCGCCCGGCTGGGAGGAGAGACGGCGGCGAGTGCAGACCAGCCGGGCCCAGTGGCGGGAGGAGACGCTGCCACTCCAGGTGAGCCGTGAGCCATAGGGAGGGAGAAGGGGAGACAGCAGGACACGGCTCCACTGGGCCCCAAGTAGCTTTGTGTTGGGGAGGGTCTCGCAGGTTGTGACAGCTGCTTTTCCTTCAAGAGAGGGGATCTTAAGGTTCGTATTAAAAAACTTATACATTGGCCAAGTGGAAGAGAAAAGGTGAGGGGACTTACTTGACACACATAGAAACCACGGTAGACCCGCCTGAGCAATAGCGAGACCCCGTCTGTACTAAAAAAAGAAAAAATTCACCGGGTGTAGTGGTGGCACCTGTAGTCCCAGCTACTTGGGAGGCTGAGGCAGGAGGATCCCCTGAGCCCGGGAGTTTGAGGCTGCTGTGAGCTAGGCTGATGCCACGGCACTCTAGCCAGACTCTGTCTCAAAAAAAAAAGAAAGACATTAAAGTAGAGCTGGGTGTGGTCCGAGCTACTCTGGAGCCCGAGGCGGGAGCACAGCTTGGGCCCAGGAGTCCAGAGCCAGCCCGGACAAGTAGTAAGACCCTGTCCCCCACAAAACGAGAAAGAACCCAGGGTCTCAGCCTTGGCCTAGGACCTGCGCTGCCTCCTAGTGGCTGGCGGGCACCAGGCCCTTCCTCCAGAGGAGCACCCTTGGGAGAGTGAGGAGGGCAGCCTCCTCCCCGTGCCTTGCTGGCTGTGGGGCAGCGGGTGGGCGTGGACGGGTGGGCACCAGGCTGCCGGAGGACTCGAAACAGGAGTCATTGCCCCGCGTGCACAGAGGCCGGAAGCGGGGCTGGTGTTCGCTCCTGACGGCCCAGCCCTTCTTGGAGAGCGCGACGTCGGAGCCAGTCTCTGGCTGGCGCCCCCCGAATGAGGGGAGAGGCCTTTCGGGCTGCTGCGGGGAGCGTGGAAGCCGCTCAGGGCGGGGCAGGGAGAGGTCGGTCGGTGGTGGGCAGCTCTGCCTCGGTGGCCGGGGGTGTGAGCTGTGTATACAGCTCTGTTCTCTGGCTTTTATGGCAGATTATGCTCTGGCCTTTGAAGCAGAAGTGCAAAATCTAAAGCACAAGTTTAAAACCTTGGAAGAACAACTGAAAGATGCGTTGGACCCTCTGAGGACATCCTCGTCACATGCTGATGCGCGGCCCGGCGTCCACACCGCGGAGGCGTCAGGTGAGCTCTGGTCTCCCTGTGCCGCGTGCTCGGTCCCAGTCACGCTCTGTCTCTTTGCAGAGTGCGAGGCGAGCCCTCCAGAGAGGCCCCCACGTGCAGGCGCGCAGCTCAGGGCCTGCCGCAAACAGGGTTCCCAGGAGCCCTATGCTCCCTGCGGTCAGCCACCGCCCAACTCCTCCCTCCGTCGGGAGTCTCCCTATTCTCACGCGGATGGAGTTATGTGGAACTTGGGCTTCTGTCTGGCTCCTTTGACCTACATTGTGTGTTTTTTTTTTTTTTTTTTGTCTAGGCTCAAGCTATCCTCCTGCCTCAGCCTCCTGAGTAGCTGGGACTACAGGCATGCGCCACCACGCCCGGCTAATATTTTGTATGCATTTTTAGTTGGCCAATTAATTTGTTTCCATTTTTAGTAGAGACGGGGTCTCGCTCTTGCTCAGGCTGGTTTCGAACTCCTGACCTCGAGCGATCCTCCCACCTCGGCCTCCCAGAGTGCTAGGATTACAGGCATGAGCCACCGCGCCCGGCCTCCATTGTGTTTTGCTTGGTGGGCCAGACCGTTCTCCGGGTGTTCGCCAGTTTGCACCTGTCCGCCGTGCGTGAGGGGCCCGCGCCTTGCGCCTGCCGACACTCGCACAGCCAGCCGTTCCTGTCGTGGCCATGCTGGTGGACGTGGAGCTGATCCTACTTAACATGCATTTCCTCGTCCATCAGTGAGATGGAACCTCTTCTCCCGTGTTCGCTGGTGTCTTGGTTTGCTCGGCTGCCGTAAGTGAGCACCACAGACCAGGCGGCTCAGACCACCCACAGGTGTTTTCTCTCACTTCCCGACTCTGAGATCAGGCGCCTGCGGCTGGTTTCTCCTGAGGCCTCTCTGCTTGGTTTGGGGGCCCCGCTTTCTCCCTGCGTCCTCACGAGGCCTTTCCACGCGCTCCGTCCTGGTCTCTCTTCCTCCTC
This sequence comes from Mirza zaza, assembly GCA_008750895.1. Classification (NCBI taxonomy): domain Eukaryota; kingdom Metazoa; phylum Chordata; class Mammalia; order Primates; family Cheirogaleidae; genus Mirza; species Mirza zaza. The sequence goes on along the minus strand of VSMD01012335.1, from coordinate 26,273 downwards.
CTATGAGGACACGAGTCCCGCTGGATTGGGAGCCCTCGCACCCTCATTTCCCCCGAACGACCTCCTTGCAGGCCCCAACTCCACACGCACTCACGTGGGGTTTGGGCTCCAGCCTGTGGGTTTTGGGGAACGCAGTTCAGCCCATGGGAATTAGCCGTTCAGTGCCGTCTTCTAGGACATGCCACTCTGTGTCATTTGCCTGTTTCGGATTTTTATTGGATTGTCTGCCTTTTTACCTAGATTTTTAGGGCGTTTATTCTGAATATGAGTCTATTGTTGGTTGCATGTGTTGCGTTTTATTCCTTCGCTGGTGTCTTCTGGTGAGTGGCAGTTCTTGATTTCAAGGCAAACTCACCGGCCAGTCTGCTCCTTTGTGGTTAGCCAGCGTCACAAGGTTCATTCTAGTTTTTTCCTCTTCATTATTCTGATTTCCTTTTCCAGCAAGGAGAAACATGGCCCCCTCATCCCTAAGACAGTCACTTCTTTGATGGCTCTGGTGTGACCGCTCCCCGGGGTTGCCCCGGCCCGCCTGCCCTCCCACCACACTTTCTCTGTTGTTCAGGTTGGATCCTTTCTGCTGGCTGGTTCTTTGAGTTTATCCTTTCTTTCTGTTGTCATTTCCATCTGCTGTTGAGCCCATTCATTGAGATTATTGTTTCCCATTGTAAAGAAAAAATGAAAATCTCAGGAGTCCCCAGAAATCATTGCACCAAAAGGGCGAGAGCTGCGCCTGAGAGCTGAGTCGCAGGAGCACAGTGTCCTGTCCCCGAGGAGCGTAGGGTCCTCTTTCCAGAAATGAAGGTGCTGAGAAAACAACTGGACGGGGCTGTGTTTTGCTGGACAGGGCATGGCAGGGGGAAGGGAAGCTGGCTGCCCAGGTGGTCTTGTTCTGGGATGAGCCTCAGGGAAGTGTTTTATTTGCATATTTAGAGGCAAACCTGTCCAAATCAAACAGGCGGGGCCTGGCTGCATTTGACAGAGATTCTCCGCAGGTGCAGATTTCTCCCCAGCCTCCCACAAAGACAGCCCTGCAGCGAGCTCCTGTTTGCCCAGAGCCATCTCAAAATAGGACAAGGAAATGTGTTTTGGCGTATGTGGACGGAAAAATCCAAACGCTGAAATGAAAGAAGTTTATTCTGAGCCAAATTTGAGGACCATGACCCGGAGCCACGTCCAAGAAACCTCGAGCAAGTGGACTCGCTGTGGCTGGGTCACAGTTTGGTTTTATACATTTCAGGGAGACGGGGGTTACAGGTAAAGTAAATCAATACATGGGAGGCCATACATTGGCTTGGCCCAAAAAGGTGGGGCATCTCGAAGGGAGGGGAGGCTTACAGGTTGTAGGTGGATCTAAAGATTCTTTGGCTTATAATTGCTAAAAGACATGAAGCTTTGTCTAAAGGCTTGGAAAGTTTTAACATAAGGAGTTGTTATCAGAGATGAGCCAGGGGACATACATTTGTTGCATAAATTGAGGACCTGCAGGTGTGTCTTGTATACCATTATGCCTGTTAATGGGTTACAAAGAAAGTCCCCAAGAAGGGAGGGGGCATGATAAGGCAGGTCTGACCTCCTTCCTCCTGGCAGGCAATTTAGTTCTAGGATATTCCTTTGGCCACGAGGGGGTCCATTTAGTCAGCTGGTGGGGGCAGGGGTGAGCCTTAAAATCTTATTTTAGTTCATAGGTAAAATATTTCTTTTTTCATTCAGCCCTAAAAAAAAACAAAAAACCTTCAAGAGGTGCAGCCCCTATCTAATGAGTATGTGGTCAGTTATCACCTGAGGACTGTGGCCTGAGTGAATTCCTAAACTTCCATTAAAAGTTTATCTCCAGAATGCAAACCCAGGAGAGATAAGGTCACTTCTCTCCCACCCTGAGATTCCTGTTTTGAATGTTCATCTTATCTCACGCAGGTTTGCTGAGCTAGAACACAGCCCCTAGCTCCCTCCTAGCCCTCCCTTTGTCCTGTGCACCCTCGCACCCCCCTCTTCCTCGAAATCCAAGTTCTCAGCCCTTCCTTGCATTTCCCAGGCACGTCCTCAAAGTCTGGGCTTTAATAAGCCTCCATGGAGCGTCACTCTCTTTTTCTGTCACTTATTGTTTAAATTAACCCCGTTTAAATTCTAAAATTTCCATTTTGATTTTCGTCACATCTTCCATTTCTCTGCTGAAACTTTCATTTTGCCGTTTGTTGTACGAGTGTGTTAAATTGCTTGTTGTGGTATTTTGTGGCGGCTGCCTCATCTCGTACTTCCAGCATCCGTGTCATCTTGGTGTTGCCTTTTTCATTCCCGTTGAGATTTCCTGGTTTTCAGTATGAGGAACAGTTTTCGGTCCTATCATTCTATCTTTCGTTTTATCAGGCAGTCAGCATTGGTAGGCCCACAGTGCCTGTCTTGGCCCACGCTCGGGGCCCTGCCCTGCCCTCTCCTCTCGAGACCCACTGAGAGCCCAGTGAGCTGCTGGGCAGGATTCAACTCAGAGCTGGGTTCCCAGAGGTTTTGCTCTGTTGCCTCTGACTGCTCTCACGCATGGCTCCTCCCTCCACCCTTGACCCTCTGGTGTTCTTCCCCAAAGGGGCTGTGCTCTGTATACAGCAGGCTGCGGGCAGGGAGGGCGTGGGGCTTTGGGGGTGGGAGAAGGGGCTGTGCTCTGTATACAGCAGGCTGCGGGCAGGGAGGGCGTGGGGCTTTGGGGGTGGGAGAAGGGGCTGTGCTCTGTATACAGCAGGCTGCGGGCAGGGAGGGTGTGGGGCTTTGGGGGTGGGAAAAGGGGCTGTGCTCTGTATATAGCAGGCTACAGGGAGGGTGTGGGGCTTTGGTGGTGGGAGAAGGGGCTGAGCCACTGTACCCAGCATGTTTTTCTAATTTTTTGAGATGAATTTTAGCTCATTGATTTTCACGTTTTCTTCTTTTCTAAAACATGCATCTAAATATTTATATTCATCAATATGCCCCATATTCTAAAATATGCATATAAATATTCTCGAATAGGATTGAATGTGGTGGCTCATGCCTGTAATCTCAGCATTTTGGGAGGCCAAGGCAGGAGGATTGCCTGAGGCCAGGAGTTCTAGACCAGCTTGGGCAACGTAGTAAGACCCCATTGCTAACACACACACACACACACACACACTCACTCACTCACTCACTCAACCAGACCTGGCGGCAGGTGCTGTAGTCCCAGGTACTTGGGAGGCTGAGGCAGGAGGATCACTTGAACCTAGGAGTTTGAAGCTACACTGAGATATGATCACGCCACTGCACTCCAACCTGGGTGACAGTGAAACCCCGTCTCTAAAAAAATGTGTGTTTGTGTGTTTATTTTCTTGAATGGACAGCTTTAGGTGTACTCCTTAAGTTGGGAAAGTAGTGTTGCTATCATTCGGTTCAAAATAATTTCTAATGTCCATTGTGATTTCTTCTTTTTTTTTTTTTTGACACAGAGTCTTACTCTGTTGCCTGGGCTAGAGTACCGTGGCGTCAGCCTCGCTCACAGCAACCTCCAACTCCTGGGCTCAAGCGATCCTCCTGCCTCAGCCTCCCAAGTAGCTGAGACTACTGGCATGCGCCACCATGCCTGGCTAATTTTTTCTATATATTTTTATTTGGCCAATTAATTCCTTTCTATATTTAGTAGAGACCGGGGTCTCACTCTTGCTCAGGCTGGTCTCGAACTCCTGACCTTGAGCGATCCTCCTGCCTCGGCCTCCCAGAGTGCTAGGATTACAGGCATGAGCCACCACGCACGGCTGTGATTTCTTCTTTGAACCATGTGTTATGTGGACATCTTTTTCTTGATTTTCAAAAAATGCCCCCAAAGTTAAGTGGAGAGACTAGAGCCATTGGTCTCAGGTACTGCATGGTAAGGTTGGAGTTTTCCCTACAAAGATGCCTTTCTTTGCGTAACGATTGTACTTTACGACACCTCTCTGACCCTCACGTGGACCCAGACCTCTCGGCTGCGGTGAGGAACTCAGGAGGTCAGCAGCTGGTCCCTCGGGAGAGGGCAGAGATGAGAGTGATGTTCATCTCCCTTCCTTATCTTTTAAGATCCGAGCCTGACAGAAGTCGCTTTCCTCTACAGCAGGATCTGTCCAAGCTGGCCATGTGTCCACTGGGTTGGCCTTCCGGAAGCTCGGAGACAGAGTGCGTCTCTTGAACTTGCTGGTGACGCGGCTCAGGCAGAAGGTGAGTTCGTCCTACCGACACTTGGAGTCGTGGGGTCTTCCTGCTGGAGAGCTGTCCCCACGGGCGGGCACAGGTGCGGGCTCCGAGCCCCTGCTGGGTGCAACCTGTGTGACTTCGGATGTCCTCGTGACCTCTCTGTGCTTGTTTCCTTCCTTGCTAAGGAAGGGGCTGTTGAGAGGAGCAGCACGTTTGCCTCGCATGTGGTCGCGAGGTGCAGAGTAAGAATCTGCTCGGAGAGAAAGGTCCAGGCCGCGGGTGCAGCGCTGGTGGGCAGGACACCTGCTCCTTGCTGGGACCAGCCCCAGGAGTGGCCGGCATGCCACGCAGTGACCCTAACACTCCCCCGTGACATTAGCAAGTGCCATCCATTGCGGTCCCCTGGTCTGGTGCCCCTCTGGGGGTTGCGTTGTGGTCATGCTCGGCCAAAGGGAATCCCAGCACAAATCCTGGCCTGTTACACCTGTGGCTGGAGCCACAGCCCAGGTCTGATAGCTCCAAATTCATGACATCTTTTTGTTTTTTTACTTTAAAAAATTATGATAGAATATGCATAACAAATATTGACATTTTAACCATTTTTAACTGCACCATTTTAGTAGCATTAAGTACATTCCCAATGTTGTATAAATATTACCACTGTCTGTTTCCAGAACTTTTTCATCCACCCCAAATGGAAACTCTGTGTCCATAAAGCAGTGATTCCCCACCCGCCAGCCCCTAGTAACAGCCCCAGTAACCAGTGGTTCCCTCTTGCTCCCTATAAATTATCTATTCTAGGTACCTCATGTGGACAGAATCGTACAGTGCTTGTCCTTTTTTTTTTCTTTTGAGACAGAGTCTCACTTTGTCCCCCAGGTAGAATGCAGTGGCGTGATCACAACTCACTGCAGCCTCATCCTCCTGTGGTCAACCGATCCTCCTGCCTCAGCCTCCTCAGTAGCTGGGCACCGAGCGTTAATTTTTCTATTCTTAATAGAGACGAGGTCTCACTCTTGCTCAGGCTGGTCTCGAACTCCTGAGCTCAAATGATCCCCCCACCTTGGCCTCCCAGAGTGCTGGCATTGCAGGGTGAGCCACGACGCCCAGCCGAGTACTCGTCCTTTTGTGTCTGGCTTCTTTCGTGTGGTGTGAGGTTCTCGAGGTCTCTCTGTGGGTGTGTCAGCACTCCCTTCCTTCTGCTGGCTGAGTGACACTCTGCTGTGTGAACCCACTATGTTTAGTTTATCTGCTGTGAGTTAGTTGGTCGGCATTGGGTTGTTTCCACTTTTTGGATAGCGAATAAACGCCGTTACGAACATTCCTGTACGAGTCTCTGTGCGGACTTAGGTTTTCAGTGTTCTGGGTATATACCTAGAAGTGGAATAGCTAGGTCACATGATCATTCTGTATTTAACATTTTGAGGAGCCACCAGACTGTCTTGCAAATCAGGTGCACCGTTTACACGCCCAGCAGCGGTGTAGAAGGTTCCAGCTTCTCCACATCCTCCCGACACTGGCTGTCGTCTGTGATTCTAGCCCTCCTGGTGGGGCGAGGTGCCGTCTCGATGTGGTTTGATTTGCATGTTCTTGGTGGCATGTGATGTTGAGTGTCTTTTCAGGGACTGCTTGGTCGTTTGTATGTCTTTGGAGAAATGTCTGTTCAGATCCCTTGCCCACAGGGTTATTTGTCTTTGCATTGAGTTGTGAGGGCTTTTCCCTGCATTCCTGGATACAAGCCCTTATCAGATACTCGATTTGCTGATTTTTCTCCCACCATCTTGTTATTCTCTTGGTGATCGGGTCCTCGGGAGCACAAACGTTTCTAATTTTTTTTTGAGAGGAGTCTTACTCTGTAGCCCAGGCTAGAGTGAGTGCCATGGCATCAGCCTAGCTCACAGCAACCTCAAGCTCCTGGGCTCAAGCCATCCTCCTGCCCCAGCCTCCCGAGTAGCTGGGACTACAGGCATGCGTCACCGGCTAATTTTTTCTATATATATTTTTAGTTGGCCAATTAATTTGTTTCTATTTTTAGTACAGACGGGGTCTTGCTCTTGCTCAGGCTGGTTTCGAACTCCTGACCTCGAGCAATCCGCCTGCCTCGGCCTCCCAGAGTGCTAGGATTACAGGTGTGAGCCACCGCTCCCGGCCCGGGGTCTAATTTTGATCTAATCTGATTTATGCATTTTTCTTGTCGCTTGTGCCTCTGGGCCATTCTGTCCTGTTGCCTTTTATTTATCAAGAGGCAACCTGAAGAGGGACCTGTCACAGGTCCTCTAAGTCCATACACACAAAGATTGCGCCCTCCCTGTAGATGCTGCGCCCTCACTAAAGCGTGGGAACCTCCCCGTGGAGTGGAGACTGCCCGGAATTCCCATCCGCTGCCCGGCGCAGGCCGGGCCCCCGCAGTCGGCCTTGTCTTTTTTACCTTCCAAAGATTTTGGACTTATTTATTTGCTTGTTTTTAAATGCCAAATTAATACTGTGTGTATTTATGGTGTACAACATGTTGTTTCTAAATATGTGTGCAGTGTGGAATGGCCAGTCAGGCTAGTCAGCGTGTTCGTCACTGCACACGCGTAGCGTGTTTTGGTGACATCTGCTGTCTTGATGGGAAGCGCATCTCTGTTGTTGCTGTAGGGACGAACTTGACCGCTTTTCCGTGTCTGTCCGTGAGGTCGGAGGCCTGTGCACACGCACGCGAGGGGAGACTCCAGGCCCTTCCCAGTTCTGCCCGGCGTCGGGGTTGCACACGCACACGTGTGTACGCGCACACGCGCATGACAAATAAGAAATATTTAAATAAAGGCTTGTGATTTTATCTTGGTGTACTGTAGATGATGCGGTTATCCTAGGAAAGATGTTCACCTTGGAGTATTTTTTGTTTGTTGACTTAGCGGTGCCTGTTTACCACATGGTCACCTTGGTTTGTGTGTGTGACAAATTCAAACATAAGTGATTCGTCAGGAATTCTCTGTAGGATCCCCTGAATAGGAAAAGTCATATTTTCTGTCCTGAGGATGAAGTGGGAGAGTGAAGGTGTGGGGAAGGGGTGTCTTCCCGTCTGACCCACCCCGTGCCCCCCTGTGCCAGGCGTGGGGCAGACCTGAGAGTGGCCCCCGAGGGAGAGGCCAGCCCAGGGCTCTGGGAAGACTGGGGGGAACCCCGGCTGGGAACCCCATGGCCAACCTGCAGCCACCGGAGCCGTCCCTGTGCCCTGTGGCTTCCCTTTCCAAGCCGTCTGTTCACTTCCGCCTCTCGCCTGCCTCCGGGTCTCCCTCCTGCCTCTTGGGAGCCTCCGCCTCGGCCCTGGCAGCTCCCTCGTACCTGCCTCCCCAGCTCTGCCCCTCGGTTAGCGGAAAAGAAAACTCCATAGCTCCAACTGGTTACCTGCCGTTTTCTAGAGGCATTTGTTTCCCGCTGGAAGCAGCGGGTTCGGGAAGGCTCAGGAAGAGGGCTCTGAGCCTCTGTCCCAGCACCTCCACGCACAGACTCGCCCTCAGCCCAGGGGTCTGAGGCACAGCACAGGCAGAGCTGCCGGCCGAGAGGTGAGGGAGCGGGTTTGTGGGTGACCCAGGCAGCTGGCAGGTGGGAGCAGCGGCCGAGAGGTGAGGGAGCGGGTTTGTGGGTGACCTAGGCAGCTGGCAGGTGGGACCAGCGGCTGAGAGGTGAGGGAAGGGGTTTGTGGGTGACCCAGGCAGCTGGCAGGTGGGAGCGGTGGCCACATCCAGCCTAACGCTGCTCCTGAACGGCCTCCTAGGTGTTGCATAAGCCCCTGGAGCCGGACACTGTCCAGAGAGAGCTTCCCCGAGAGGTGAACCAAGTGCACCTGGAGGTTTTGGAGCTGCGGACGCAGGTGACCGAGCTGGGGGAGCATCTCGGGATGGCCCGGCAGGACAGAGGGGAGCCTTCAGGCGAGAAGCAGCTGCGAGCCTCGGACCCTGCAGCCCTCAGGAGAGAGGTGGGTTCCCTGCTCCAGTGGGCCCAGCTGCTCCTCCGGCCACAGGCCTGTCTGGACTCCGCCGCGACCGCCATCCTGGCTGGCGCTCCGCCTGCAGTGGCCTGGGCTGTGGTCAGGGTGGTGCCTGGACCGCCCGCCTCCACCTTTTCTCCTCCTCCCTCCGTGGGCTTGCTCTCACTCTGGTCCTCTGCTTCCACCGTTGCTGCCACGGGCAGGGTGCAGCCCCACCCACCAGTTCTCCCTTCAGTGAAAAGTGTAGGATCGCTCTAGGTCAGGAGTTCAAAACCAGCCTGAGCAAGAGCGAGACCCCATCTCTACTAAAAATAGAAAGAAATTAATTGGACGACTAAATATATATAAAAAATTAGCTGGGCATGCTAGTTATGGTGGTGCATGCCTGTAGCCCCAGCTACTCAGGAGGCTGAGGCAGGAGGATTGCTTGAGCCCAGGAGTCTGAGGTTGCTGTGAGCGAGGCTGACGCCACGGCACTCTAGCCCAGGGAACAGAGTGAGACTCTGTCTCAAAAAAAAAAAAAAAAAAACAGGACCGTCAACGGCTTGCTGGGGGTCATCCCAGTTCCCCTGGCACCGGCCCTGCCTTGGCGCCGTGTCGTGGGCCCTCCAGGGTGCGGAGGGCCCCGTGGTGCTCGCTGCAGCCTCCAGAGCCGCCTGGGACTGCTCTGGGGCACACTGTCCCCCCACCTAGCTCCAGTCAGGCCCTCAGCACAAGCTCCCCCAGCTCTGAGACGGGGCTGGAGCCGAGGCTCTGAGCTGGGGAGTGGGCTCTGGACCCCGGCTGGGCGGCATGGTGGAGCTGACCAGCAGTACCCCTTCTTCATACCCAGGGCCACAAGGGAAGGTCGGGCCGCCTGGGCTCCCTCACACGCACCGAGTGGTTGCTGTTGGTGACCTATTAAAAAGCCATAGGTTGGCCGGGCGCGGTGGCTCACGCCTGTAATCCTAGCACTCTGGGAGGCCGAGGCGGGAGGATTGCTTGAGGTCAGGAGTTTGAAACCAGCCTGAGCAAGAGCAAGACCCTGTCTCTACTAAAAATAGAAATAAATTAATTGGCCAACTAATATATATAGAAAAAAATAAAAAATAAAAAGCCATAGGTTTTAGGGACAATACGATGATGTCCGAAGCCCTAGGAGTTCCCTGGCAGACCCAGCGCAGAAACCGAAGGCAGTACATTGTCCCCAAGGCCGGGGCACGGGCCGCTGCTCAGGGCTTGGGGACAGGCTAGAGAAGAAGGTGTGGCCAGGGCTGCCTGGGGCTCACGGAAAATGAGGAACAGGCCAGCTTTGCTTTTGTGTGGGCAAAAGTGTGAGGCCGCCGGGGAGGAGACGGGGCCAGGGTTGGGGAGGCCGGTGAGCCTCGGTCTCCACCTGGCACACGGCCGTCGGGCGGCAGGGGGCTGAGCTGGCGGGTAAACGCCGGACACCCCGGAGTGCAGCAGCTACAGGGCCGGCCCCCACCCGCGGCAGCCCCGCTGGAAGCAGGTTGCAGCCCTGGGCCTCTGCCACCCGCACGGCAGATACACTGGGAGCCAGAGTGGCCCGAGGCAGAGAGCTCTCGGGCCACAGTGTCCACGTTCAGCAGAAACGGCAGCCAGGCTCTGGGCTCCCTGTGGGTCTCAGTGACCTGTGACCTTTGCAAGGTGAGAGGTCACTCCCTGGGTGGAAGATGAGTGGCCACTCTCCGTCAGACAAGGTCTGAGGTCCTGGAGACAAGGGGCTGGGCAGACAGGGTGGGGACAGGGAGACACCACTCCAGAGCAGGGTCACCAGTGCAGGGACAAATACAGCTGTTGTTCTGGGCACATAAAGCAACGGACGTGCACCGGCCCCGCAGTGGCGCCCAGTGCCCAGATGCTGGCGCATGCGTTTCCCACTTTGCTCACGGGCCCAGCTCTAAGGGGCTCCCCTGGCCACCTCCGGCCGGCAGCAATGATGTAAAAGATCGAGCAACATTGGGTTGAGTCGAGGAAGAGGAGTGTCAACTGACAAACCAAAAGGAATGGTGGCTGGAGGATCACAGATGAGTGCTGAAATTAGAGGTGCAAGTTGGGTGGGAAACAAGGTGTTTATTCAGCATCTCCCCACAAACCACTAGCAAATGAGCCAGCCTGGGCTCAGAGTGGGTCACAAAACACAAGTGGAGATGTCCCCTGCCCGTGAGTGCCACGAGGCGTCCTGGACGGGGGAGACGGGCTACACAAGGTCATCCGGACAGGTGGCCTCGGGTCAGGTCCTGTGTCGTGTCTGTGCGTCCCTGTCACAGGAAGCACAGACCCAAATGGTGAGGCGTCCCCAGCTTGCTCTCACATGGTTCCGGGAGGAGGTCGTGGAGGGGCTGGTGCCGATAAGGTCTGGGGGACTGTCCTTGCGCTTCTCTGTCACCAGCCAGGTCCCTTTGCCCCCACCCCAGCCAAGGGGCTTCTCTGTCACCAGCCGGGTCCCTTTGCCCCCACCCCAGCCAAGGGGCTTCTCTGTCACCAGCCGGGTCCCTTTGCCCCCACCCCAGCCAAGGGGCTTCTCTGTCACCAGCCGGGTCCCTTTGCCCCCACCCCAGCCAAGGGGCTTCTCTGTCACCAGCCGGGTCCCTTTGCCCCCACCCCAGCCAAGGGGCTTCTCTGTCACCAGCCGGGTCCCTTTGCCCCCACCCCAGCCAAGGGGCTTCTCTGTCACCAGCCGGGTCCCTTTGCCCCCACCCCAGCCAAGGGGCTTCTCTGTCACCAGCCGGGTCCCTTTGCCCCCACCCCAGCCAAGGGGCTTCTCTGTCACCAGCCGGGTCCCTTTGACCCCACCCTAGCCAAGGGGCTTCTCTGTCATCAGCTGGGTCCCTTTGTCCCCACCCCAGCCAAGGGGCGAGGAGTCTGCAGAGCTGGAGAGCCTCACACGGCTTTGGGGACCCGGCGTGTGCAGTGTCGTGTTCTGGCTTCTCCCTGGCGCCACGTGAGCTGCCCGGGGCCCACCAGGCCCAGCCTCGGGGGAGAGACTGCCCGCAGCGCAGGGTGCCCTGCGCCCAGGCAGGCCAGGCTGCCTGTCGCCTGACCCAGCACGCAGGGCAGCTGTGCCTGGTCCTGGAAGCCCAGCTCCGCCCCAGGCCTTCCCACCCACCTGCCGGTGTGAGGTCAGAGGGGCGCACGGACCTGTCCTGGGGCCACTGGGGGGCAGTGTTGGCCGTCAAGTCAGCGCCGGCTATCCTGAGACGTCCCAGCCGCTGTGCCGGTGGAGCCCTTTGAGCCGGCCTCAGCCCTCAGCCTCCTAGAGGACTCCTCGGGCTCGGTGCAGAGTCTGTATTTTGGGGAAAGACTTCAGAGAGTTGTCAAAATGAACTTTTACCAAGTAAAGTTTTACCGGACACTGAACCCAAGAAAGGCGTACTCCCCGCCGCACTGCCCCCTGCCACTGTGTGTAGAGTCGCGGTGCGTTTGGCACCGACGGCATGAAGGCCCGGAGCCCCTCGGGCCTGGCCATGGCCACGGGACAGCAGGTCGTGGGAAGGGGCGTCTACTCTGAAGGGCAGATCTTCTCTTCACTCTCTGCGTGCTCTGAGGTCTGCAAAGTCTCTGCTTTCCAGATTGTTCTTTTTTATTTTTGGGGACAGAGCCTCACTCTCTTGCCCAGGCTAGAGTGCCGTGGCGTCAGCCTCGCTCACAGCGACCTCCAACTCCTGGGCTCAAGTGATCCTCCTGCCTCAGCCTCCCGAGTAGCTGGGGCTACAGGCATGCGCCACCATGCCCGGCTAATTTTTTCTCTATATTTTTAGTTGGACAATTAATTTCTTTCTATTTTTAGTAGAGACGGGGGTCTCGCTCTTGCTCAGGCTGGTCTCCAACTCCTAAGCTCAAACAATCCTCCGGTCTTGGCCTCCCAGAGTGCTAGGATTACAGGCGTGAGCCACCTCGCCTGGCCCACACCCAGCTTAGGACTCAGCACTTTAGTGGGGAACAGACTTCTCGAAAGGAAACACATGGTGTGTGTTTGGTATACGTGAAGCAAGACTGAAAAGCCTCCTTCATTCTTCTCCTCTCACTCTACTCCCGGTCAGGATCGTTCTTTTCTCACTTGAAATAACAAAACAATCCAGTGTGTTCCTGTGGAGGACCCAGGTTCCCGCCTGCCTGGGCCTGGCTCTCCAGGCTGTGGCCCATCTCACTGGGCCCAGGTGGGCCCTCGGTGGAGCGCAGGGCACCCGGCCTCTCCCCAGGCCCCTGGCCCGACTCATGGCCCAGGACCAGAGGCCGCTCGGAGCAGGCGCGTCACACTGGGAGGCTCATCAGGATGTGTGGGCCTGGGGAGAGGAGAGACTTCTCTCCTCTGTGCTGAGTCACCCTGTGACCCTCTCGGTCCCACACTGACCCGTGGCACATGCCCGGGAGGCGCTGTGCACAGTGGCTGCGCAGCTCCCAGGCCACCCGAAGAACGGCAGCGCCCGGAGGGCACAGGCGCCTGCCAGCCCTGGAGAGCCTCACCAGGAAGCGGGCGGGACACAGCGTGCCGGTCCGTTCCAGGGACTCGGAGCCCCGAGGCCAGGACAGGGCTGTGGCACGGCCTCTCACGGGGTCAGCCACGGCGAGGCAGAGGCAGGAACAGCTCCTCTTTGCCAGGCCTGTGGCGCCCGTTTCTGTCCCAGTCGTCCCTCCGTGTGGGGACTGTGCTCGAGTGCAGCAGTCATGTGTTGTGGACGGCAAGCCCAGGCCGGGCTGGGCGAGGCTGGCACAGCGCCAGCAGGGTCTCTGCCTCGGGCCCAGGGCCCTGGGGGACCCCGGTGGCTCCACTGCCCCCTTCTCAATAGCCTCCCCCGCCTCGGCGCCTTTGCCTTCGCGTTCTCCCCGCGCCTTCTGCGGGTCACCGGGAAGCCACAGCCTACTGCAGGGTGGCTGGGGCGCTGGCAGGCTGAGAAAGGGGAGAACCAGAAGGGAGGAGCAGGCGGGGCGCCAGCACCGGAGGGGGGGGGGCACTGAGAGAGGGCGGGGCGGCCCATCTCTGCTCTCGAGTCACCCATCCTCCTCGTCTTCCCTTGAAAGACAGGAAGGCAAGGGTGCCGGAGTGCGGGGCGGTGGCGGGTGGGGGGGACGCGCAGGGCTCCGGGCTCACGGAGCAGGAGGCGGGGAGGCCACGGCGAGAGGGCCCCTGTGGGCAGGCCTTGGCCCGCGAGGCTCGTGGTAAATGGGGTTTATTTATCCTGTTTGCGCAAAGCAAGAAACCCACCAAAGCTCAGGGAGCGGTGATCCCTCCTGTCCTTCTCTCAGAAGGACATCACCCATGACACGGACGGCGGTGCTGGTCCTGGGGGCCAGTGGGGCGGCCCCGTGAGCCGGGCAGTGGCTACCCGCTCTCCGCACCCGCACCCCCACTCACCCTCTTCCCACAAGAGCTCTGGCCGGGACTGGCCTTGGGCCATCGCACATGGGTCTGTCCACAGGGCATCCAGGACGGAGCGCCCGCCCAGACCGAGGGCCAGGGGGAGATCCCCGCGCCCCCGCGGCCGGGGCCACAGCCCCCGCGGACCCCGTCTGTGCACCAGCTCCAGAGGAAGCTGAGGGAGGCGGCCAGAAGAATCCTCAGCCTGCACCTGGAGAAGGAGCAGCTCATCGAGATGGGGAACAGACTCCGCGCGGACCGTGGCCACGCGGAAGGTGAGCCCTCAAGAGGGGGAGCGTTGGCACGGGGTAGGGGGCCGGGTTCTGGGGCGCGCCCCGCGGTCCAGGGGAGGGGGCCCAGATGCATCCACTGGCACCTCTGAGGGCCCGGGGTGGGCGGAAGTCGCAGGGGCACCCCAGCGGCGGGCGACCCGCGCGCCCACTGCTCTGGCAGCATCCGCGAGAGAAACTCCTGGGGTGGCGGAGCAGCTGGTGTCTGTGGGGCTGTGGGGACCAGCAGAGGCTGCCGCGTCCCAGGCGGGGCTTCTGCAGAGAAAGCAGCAACGTGTCCCCACCAAGACCAAGGCCGGGCCATGACGCGCACACGCGTGGGCCGGCTGGAGTCTGAGGCACACCTGTTCCCAGTGCCCCTGGCAGGCCGCGCTCAGAAATGCCCAGCGCCTCCACAGAGGGTGGGACTCCAGCCTGAAGATCCGCGGGAGGTCGACTAAAGTTGCCAGCGCAAGCGCAAGTGGCCTTTCTTGGGGAGGGTGGCTGTCACGTACTCCCGGGTGGGCGCCGTCTGGGGATGTCAGTCAGGTGTGGCTCTCTGACTCATTGTATCAAGTCCCCGTCGATTTCCCTGCAGCGCCCAAGCACGTGCCGTCTCTCGCCAGCCTCCCCCACCTCACCGACCTCTCCCGCGTCTCCTCCTCCGGCCAGACCCCGACCGCCCAGCTCCAAGTGGCCATGGTGGCCCCTGTAGTGCGGCTGTGGTGGCCCCTGGAGAGTGGGCGCTGGGTTCCACCCTGTGTCGAGTGGCGTGTAGGCACAGACGCTCCAGCCCGTGTGCTGGCAGCTGAGGGGAGGCTGGGGCCCGGGGACCACACCGCGGACCTCACCCGTGACTTAGCCCAGGTCCTCCTCAGACCACTGTTCACTTGAGCAGCTCTGGAGAGGGTTGTCGTAGAGGCTTTGTCCTACTAAGAACCCGGACCTGGAAAGAGGAGTAGCAAAAGTTCTTGGTGGTTGGTATTTCTAGAAGGTGTCGATAGCGGTACACCCGTGGGATGTGGACCGTCACTCACCCTGCTTGCCTTGTCAGGGACCCATGAACGCAGGGCCAGCCTGGGGCTCCCCAGTCAGATTGGCATCTCTCAGGACCAGCGCTGATGGAGGCGCTCTCGCCTGCCCCCTTCTCTGGCCATCTTTCTGCCAGGCTGACAAGGGCTTGGTCAAGTCTGTGCTGGGCTTACGCCCGCCTGCCTTGTCCCTGTCACTTCACAGTTGGCAACTGCAGTGGGACTGGAGCACTGTGGTTCTGTCTTCCCACTCTTAATTCCATCCTATTCTGTCATATTCTAAATGCGCAATGCTCTCCCCTGTCTGAGCCTTGCCGCTCTTTGACCTTGACCTCCATGCCTAGTTCTGTCAATACCACCATGGACTCTGACTGCAGCCGTGCCTCCCCCTCTGACCCTTCATTCCAGGGAATTTGTCTTTCTTCCTCATTGTAGCCTTTTTAGCCAAACTGGCCTATGGCCAAGTGTTTCAGTGAGTCATCCATCCATGCACCCACCCATCCGCCCACCCATCCATCCAACCACTCACCCATCCATCCACTCATCCTTCCATCCACCTCACCTGCCCATCCATCCACCCATCCATCCACTCATCCTTCCATCCGCTTACCTGCCCACCCGCCCACCCATCCACCCAGCCATCTACTCAAACTTCTATCCACCTACCTACCCATCCATCCATCCACCCATCTACCCATCCATTCATCCATCCACTGATCCTTCCATCCACCTCACCTGCCTATCCATCCACTCAAACTTCCATCACCTACCTACCAATCCATCCACCCATCCATCTACCCACCCATCCACCCATCCTTCCATTCACCTACCTGCCCATTGATCTATCCATCTACTCAGCCATCCACCCACCTGCTCATTCATCTACTCATCCTTCCATCAGCAGAGAAGCCCCTGCTGGTACCAGATGCCTCCTGCCTTCCTCAATGCCTGCCCCTCCAGGCCCAGATCTGGCTGAACCCTCCGTCTCCTCTCACCAGGCCTGCTCCCCGGCTGCCTCACAACCTCAGAGAAAGCCACGAATCCCCAGTGACTAAGTTAGCAGCCCTCTCTGAAGGTTAGAGAAACTTTAGCAATAAAACTCTCCATATCTGGTACCTTTGTTAATGGCAGACTTCAATTTATCTTTTTATTTTCTTCTGTAGTGACATGTCTGTGTGGCTTTTCTGCCTATTCTTGCCCAATTTTGGCCATTTACATTTGGCTGGAAAGTGTCTGTCGTCTTAGCCTTTTTTTTTTTTTTTTTTTTTTTTTGAGACAGAGTCTCACTCTTTTGCCCAGGCTAGAGTGCTGTGGCGTCAGCCTAGCTCACAGCAACCTCAAACTCCTAGGCTCAAGCGATCCTTCTGCCTCAGCCTCCCGAGTAGCTGGGACTACAGGCATGCGCCACCATGCCCAGCTAATTTTTTCTGTATATTTTTAGTTGTCCAAATAATTTCTTTCTATTTTTAGTAGAGACGAGGTCTCGCTCTCACTCAGGCTGGTCTCGAACTCCTGACCTTGAGCTATCCTCCCGCCTCTGCCTCCCAGAGTGCTAGGATTACAGGCGTGAACCACCACGACTGGCCTGTCGTCTTAGCTTTGAGAGCACCACAGAGCACACGGGGCCCTATCACTCCTGTCCCCTCCCTCGTCTGTGGCTGTCTTTCCTTCATTTTATGAGACTTCTCCTGTTTCACACTTTGATGTGTAAGTCATCTAGAGTTTACTTCTGTGTGTGTTGTGGGGTTCAGCTCCCTGTCCTTCCCCACTGCAGTGTGTACGTCAACTCAGTTCATCTTCAGGGAGAAAAGCTCCCCTCCATCAGACTGAAAATCTAAAACCACCAAGGCATGGGAAAGTTAACGATCCACAGATTAGATGTCATCGCGTTTTAAAACATCTCTAAGGGAAAGGCCTCAAAGAAAAAAGATAACAGACTAGGTAAATGTTTGCAACAAACCTGGCAGATAAAAGGAGTCAGTACCCGTGACGGGCGAGGAGAGAGCTCGCGGCGCAGGGCCGGAGGCAGGCCCAGCAAACGCACAACCGATGAGGGTGTCGCTTGGCCTCCAGGAAATGTGTCTCTGGTTTAGAAGTGTCACGTTTGGCATTGGGGGTACAGGAGACACACCGTGCTGTGTCGGTAGGAGTCCCTGTCGGAAAAGCCTTTTTGGGCCCAGCACGGTGGGGGGCTCACGTCTGTAATCCCAGCACTCTGGGAGGCCAAGGCGGGCAGATCGCTCAACGTCAGGAGTTCGAAACCAGCCGGAGCAAGAGGGAGACCCTATCTCTACTAAAAATAGAAAGAAATTAGCCAGACAACTAAAAATATGTAGAAAAAATTAGCCAGGCATGGTGGTACATGCCTGTAGTCCCAGCTACTCGGGAGGCTGAGGCAGGAGGATTGCTTGAGCCCAGGAATTTGAAGTTGCTGTGAGCTAGGCTGACACCACGGCATCTAGCCCGGGCAACAGAGTGAGACTCTGTCTAGCAAAATAGCAAGAAAATAATTGCGAATGGTGTGATAGGAATGGTCTGGGCTCAGGGCGTCGGCGTCCAGCCCTGGCAGCGCTGCCCGGCCCCAGCGCTGCCTGGCGGAGACCCCACCCACCCTCGTGGGTGCCGTGGGCTGCTGCGTCTGTGGAGTGCCGTAAATGCCGTGGCAGCTGCACAGAAGCTCCTGGGGCTGGCTCTCACTGTGGGCCTGGTGCGGTCTGTGGACCAGCGTGGCCTGCTGACCACACTCCCACGTGACAGTGGCCTGGTCGTGTCATCACGTGGAAGTGCAGCCTGCCCCAGAGCATGTTTAGATCACATGAAAGGGCGTGTGCAGGCGCACACATGTGCATGTGCAAGACTGCATGCGTGTGCATGCACACATCCACGGGGAGGTCTGGCTGGAAGCTTGTTGATTTCTTGGCAGTTGTGGAGTAGAGTGAGAGGAGAAGAATGGAGGCTTTTCAGTCTTGCTTCATGTATACCAAACACAAACCATGTGTTTCCTCTCGGGAAATCTGTTCCCCACTAAAGTGCTGAGTCCTACGCCAGGTGTGGTGGCACCTGTCATCCCATCTACTGGGGAGGCCGATCACAGCTCACTGCAGCCTCCAACTCCTAGGCTCAAGCAATCCTCCTACCTTGGCCTCCAGAGTAGCTGGGCTACAGGCACTGCCACACCCAGCTAATTTTTTCTATTTTTAGTTGCCTGGCTAATTTTTTTTCTATTTTCTAGTAGAGACGGGGTCTTGCTCTTGCCCAAGCTGGTCTTGAGCTCCTGACCTCAAGCGATCCTCCCACCTCGGCCTCTAGAGTAGCTGGGTTTACAGGCGTGAACTACCGCACCTGGCCCTCGTTGGTTATTTTTTAAACTAAATGTGCTGGACTTTTGATTTTATTGTATTTGACAACCTTATTAATATTCTTTCTAAATTTATTTATACTCTTCTGTTTGAACTGCAAAGAACTATGATTTGTGTCGAAATCTCTACTGGTCTTGTGTGTGTTTCTCCTTTAGTCTTCACCACGGGGCTTTATAAATGTTAACGTCACTTAGAAATGTTGGTGACAATCATAGCTCACCCTCGTTCATTATTCAGTGTCCTTCCTGGTGCTTAACAACATCCAATAATATTTTTTAAATCATGTATTAAAAGATAATTTTCAGAAAGAAGTAAAATATAGCTCTCAAACAGTTATAAAAAATGAACATGTGTTTGGGGTTTTTTTTGCTTTTTTGTTTTTTTTTTTTTGAGACAGAGTCTCACTCTGTTGCCCGGCCTAGAGTGCCGTGGCGTCAGCCTCGCTCACAGCAACCTCAAACTCCTGGGCACCGGTGATCCTCCTGCCTCAGCCTCCCAAGTAGCTGGGGCTACAGGTATGCGCCACTGTGCCCGGCCAATTTATTATTTTTATTTTATTTTTTTCATTTCAGAGTATTACGGGGGTACAAACGCTTGGTTAGATAAATAGCGTTTGCACCACCAGAGTCAGAGCCACATGCGTGCCCATCCCCCAGACGGCCACAGCTCACCGCGCCCCCTCCTCCCTGCCGCCGATGCCCTGCGAACACTGCTTCCCACATGTGCATGTCAGTGCCGATCTGGGCTGTATTCTGTTCATTAAGCAGCGAGGAGACCAGACGGATGTTGTAACTAGTTCAAAGGAAAAGCAGAGAAAGCACAGATGTATATGGAGTACAGGAATGACTGTGAGTTACAAACGAAGGCGGAGCTGGTTCTTCCCTTGGGGAAAGGACAGGACCCATCTGCCTGTCTGTCACTTGTGGGGTTGAGAAGCAGCTCTGAGATAGGGAGCGGCGGGGCCCTGCTAGCCGGGGGGTGTCCGGGAGGCAAAGCCGTTTGTACTGGAGCACAGTGTTTTCCTCACAGTCCCCTGCTCTTGAGGGAAAATGAATTAGACTTGATTATATCTCCACAGGTCGGCCTTCTCAAGTTTGTTCTGCCAAAAGTTTTCATAAGGAATTTCAGATTGGACTTTTAAAAGCCTCTTAAGGCCTGGTGCGGTGGCTCACGCCTATAATCCTAGCACTCTGGGAGGCCGAGGCAGGAGGATCGTTTGAGCTCAGGAGTTCCAGACCAGCCAGAGCAAGAGTGAGACCCCATCTCTACTAAAATTAGAAAGAAATTAATTGACCTAAAAATATATAGAAAAAATTAGCCAGGCATGGTGGTGCACGCCTGTAGTCCCAGCTACTTGGGAGGCTAAGGCAGGAGGATCGCTTGAGCCCAGGAGTTTGAGGTTGCTGTGAGCTAGGCTGACACCATGGCACTCTAGCCAGGGCAACAGAGTGAGATTGTCTCAAAAGAAAAATAGCGTCTTAAAAATAATAAATAAATGCCTCTGAGGCTAGGAAATCAAGTCAGGAACCTACCGGATTTCACCTGCCTGTCAATATGAGCAAATTTCTTTCTTCTCAAGCTTTCCAAAATATCTGAGGGCCCCAGACCTGTCAGGAAGTGACCTCCCTAACCCACCTGTGAGCCTGTGCCACGCAGTTTCCCGGGGGTGACTGCAGGAGCGTGAGCTCTGTACAGGCCGCTGCAGGGTCAGCCATGCCGTCAGCCCAGCAGGAAAGCCCCGGGCGGAGTCAGGGGGCCCCGCTGCAAACTCCTGGCCTCGAGGACCATGCTCAGGTCACATCAAAGCAGCGAGGTGACAGGCACGCACACGTGTGAAGCAGTGACCAGGTTTACGCCTGGCGCTCCACACGGCTGCTCTCTAATCACGTCGGGCGAGGCAGCAGCGTCAGGACTCTGGGGAAGGGAGATCTCCTGGCAGCGTCCTCCCAGCGTGCTGGGATCACAGGTGTGAGCCACTGGCCCGGATTTCGTCTTCCGTGGGTCCTTTTGTTGTCCGGGAAAACTGGCACTTTTGGACCCATCTTGGGAGGTCCATGGGGCAGAGCTAACTTCATGATCCCACAGTAGTAACCTCAAAGGGATCGATGAACAGGCTCTTCAGTGTGCTCCTTTCCAATGCGCTAACTCTGCGCTGTGGCGCCATCCTAGCCAATGCGGTTTATCCAAGGCGTGACTGTTGCCAAATGAAAACTTTTCTCAATTTCCAATACGCTAAATAATAATAGTTATAAACCCACACCCACACACAAAACACTTATTAGGATCCTCAGTAAATTTAGCCAAATTGATTTGGTATTCTAGGAAACGTTATTTAAGCAGTAATTTTGTCTTCCTTATTATTTTTTTCTATTTTTAAAATTAAAATTTCTTTATTTTCATTTTTATTTTAATTTACTATTTCTTTTTCTTTTTTTTTAACTGGGTAAAGAGGAGAAGAAATAGTAATTATGTCTTGAGGTATGTTAGATTCAAGGTAAATTTCCAAGATCTTTAGGTTGCTTACCGTGAATTGAGTTGATGAATGGATCTTCACTTGACGTGCAGATCATTTCTTGGTGAGAGACAATGCATTGATTACGACCATGATATTTAAGTTTATGTAGTTAAACTTTTGCTGCTTATTTTTATATGCTACTATCTTTGGGTTTGTTGATGAATGTGTTCACTTCTGCCACCGTAAGAAACTGTCTGAGGGACGTGTGTGGCAGTGGCTCTTCGTGTCGTGGCCACAGGCTCCGCCAAAATGCATGTCACAGCCCACAGGTGTCTCCCCCCCCCCCCGCGACCCCCCCCTCGAGTACGGGCACGCGCGCGCGCGCACACACGTCCTCTGGGAAAGAGAAGTCACTTGGTTTTGAAAAGGAACGTGCTGTTCTTTTCGAGTATTTGTGCTCAGCACAGGAGGAATGATGTATCCACAGAGAACAAACACTCCCTGATCTTGCTTCCAGGGAAACCGCCGTGCCACCCTCTTCCTCCCACGCCTGAACCCCAGCGCCCAGGCGTGGCCCCCGAGGTGCCTCCGGATCACGGCCAACGCGGGGGAGAGTCGCGGTCCCACGTCACAGCGCAGGTACAGCTCCTTCGTCTGAGAGACGTCTCCGACGATTGTTTACTCGTCGTTTATGTCTTGTGTTTTCATTGGAGAAACTTCAGAATACAACAAGTATAATATCAAAAGCCCCCACTTTTCAGTCTCCAAACATAGTTACCAGTAACATTTCGATGTGTTTCCTGCTGTTTTTTAAAATTACAAATTATATCATACATCTGTATTACCATAGCTGTACCCATCTGGGTATTATTTTTTTAACTCTTTACCAATTTGTTAAAAAATGCATCTATGATAAGAAATTTCTTGGGCCGGGCACAGTGGCTCACGCCTGTAATCCTAGCACTCTGGGAGGCCGAGGCGGGCGGATTGCTCGAGGTCAGGAGTTCGAAACCAGCCTGAGCAAGAGCAAGACCCTGTCTCCACTATAAATAGAAAGAAATTAATTGGCCAACTAAAAATATATACAAAAAAAATTAGCCGGGCATGGTGGCTCATGCCTGTAGTCCCAGCTACTCAGGAGGCTGAGGCAGGAGGATCACTTTAGCCCAGGAGTCTGAGGTTGCTGTGAGTGAGGCTGGCGCCACCGCACTATAGCCCGGGCAACAGAGTAAGACTCTGTCTCAGAAAAAGAAAGAAAAGAAAAGAAAGTACGTTGCAGACATCATGCCGCTTTACCTCTGAGAAGCAAAGACGTTCCCTCACATATAGCTGCAGCAGACGGTCAAATCAGCAAGCACAACACTAACACAGCCCTAGGACTTACCACATTTTGCAGTCACTTCTTTTTTTTTTTTTTTTTTGAGACAGAGTCTCACTTTATTTCCCAGGCTAGAGTGAGTGCCGTGGCGTCAGCCTAGCTCACAGCAACCTCAAACTCCTGGGCTTAAGCAATCCTGCTGCCTCAGCCTCCCAAGTAGCTGGGACTACAGGCATGCGCCACCATGCCCGGCTAATTTATTTTTTCTATATGTATTAGTTGGCCAATTAATTTCTTTCTATTTATAGTAGAGACAGGGTCTCGCTCTTGCTCAGGCTGGTCTCGAACTCCTGAGCTCAAAGGATCCGCCCACCTCGGCCTCCCAGAGAGCTAGGATTACAGGCTTGAGCCACCGCGCCCGGCCTGCAGTCACTTCTTTAGCCATTTTCTTCCGACCTAAGAGCCGGTCCCAGATCCCACGCTGCATCTGGCTCTGGTGTTTTTGACCTCTGACCCGGAATGCTTCCTCAGCCTTTTTCTGTTTTGAAAAGTGCAGGCCGGTGTTTTGTAGCCTGTGGGTCTGTCTGACTCTGCTTCGTGGTTAGAGTCAGGTTCTGCATTATATGTTGCAGTTTACTACACGGTTCCCATGAGTTGCTGTTTCTGATCTGGCACGGTACTGCTGTAGATGCCGTAGCTTCGTGATGTGTTTTGATGTCTCTTAGAACAAGCTCGCCCTTCCTTTATAAAATATTCCTGGCTGTTCTTGCACATTTATTCTTTATTGGATGTGTTTTATTTATTTATTTCTGAGACA
This sequence comes from Mirza zaza, assembly GCA_008750895.1. NCBI lineage: Eukaryota > Metazoa > Chordata > Mammalia > Primates > Cheirogaleidae > Mirza > Mirza zaza. The sequence continues at coordinate 3,525 of VSMD01012335.1, read as the reverse complement.
GTCTCGCTCTGTCACCCCGGCTAGAGTGCCGTGGCATCATCGCAGCTCACGGCAGCCTCAAAGTCCTGGGCTTGAGCAGTCCTCCTGCCTCAGCCTCCTAATTTGCTGGGACTACAGGTGTGCACCACCATGCCCGGCTAATTTTTCTATTTTTAGTAGAGATGGGGTCTGGCTCTTGCTCAGTCTGGTCTTGAACTCCTGGCCTCAAGCGATCCTCCCACCCCAGCCTCCCAGAATGCTGGGATTACAGGTGTGAGCCACCGCACCTGGCCTATTATTTTTCCTATAAATATTTTAGATTTCTAAGAAGATACAATCACCAGTGTAGCGAATGCCTGTGTTTATTTACATCATCCAACTTAATAAACAGAATGTTACAAAGTGTAACTCCTCTGAGTGTCTCTCCAGCACCCCCCCTCCATCACCCTCACCCGCCTTCCCGGAGTCTGCTGTTTCTGTTTCTCAGTGGGCGTTTGACTGTCTGCGCACACCCAGCCGTGCGTCTGTTTCTATCCCGCTGTATGTTTTGGGGTATCCACGTTGATCTGTGCGGCTCTAGCTCAGGGGTTGACTCACTTTTCTCACAAAGGTCTGGAGAAGACATATGTTTGGCCTTAAGGGCCACACGGTCTCTGTTGCAGCTTCTCAAATCTGCTTTGGCCTAAAAGCAGCCAAGACCACACATACTCAGACGGGCACGGGTGTGTTCCAGTGAGACTGCCTGGACCTCAAAATTTCATTTTATTTTATTTTATTTTTTTGAGACAGAGTCTCACTCTTATTGCCCCAGCTAGGGTGCCGTTGGCGTCAGCCTAGCTCACAGCAACCTCACACTCCTGGGCTCAAGCGATCCTCCTGCCTCAGCCTCCCGAGTAGCTGGGACTACAGGCATGCGCCACCATGCCCGGCTAATTTTTTCTATATATTTTTAGTTTGCTAATTAATTTATTTTTTATTTATTTATTTTTTTTGAGATAGAGTCACACTTTATTGCCCAGGCTAGAGTGAGTGCCGTGGCGTCAGCCTAGCTCACAGCAACCTCAAACTCCTGGCCTCAAGCAATCCTCCTGCCTCAGCCTCCCAAGTAGCTGGGACTACAGGCATGCACCACCACGCCCAGCTAATTTTTTCTATATATATTAGTTGGCCAATTAATTTCTTTCTATTTATAGTAGAGATGGGGTCTCGCTCTTGCTCAGGCTGGTCTCGAACGCCTGAGCTCAAACGATCCGCCCGCCTCGGCCTCCCAGAGAGCTAGGATTACAGGCTTGAGCCACCGCGCCCGGCCTGCTAATTAATTTCTTTCTATTTTATAGTAGAGACGGGGTTTCGTTCTTGCTCAGGCTGGTTTCGAACTCCTGACCTCGAGCAATCCTCCCGCCTCGGCCTCCCAGAGTGCTAGGATTACAGGCATGAGCCACCGCGCCCGGCCTATATGAGCTTTCAAACTACAGAATTATCTTGTGTTGGTTACAGCCCATGAAATAACTCTCCAAACTCAAGAAACGAAGACTTTACGGGGTCCCCCTTTAGGTTCCTCTCTATTTCTGATAGTAAATGGTGCCGTACAAAAGCAATAGGAAGAACATACAGAGAAGAACTCCTACAAATGGATAAGAAAAGGACAGATAGTCAGGAGAGAAGCAGGAAAGGGCAGGATCAGAAGCCGCAGGGAGGAGTTTCAAGAGGTCACTGAGTGGGAGCCAGAGCCCTTGTTCCGGGGAGGGACAGGTGACGGGCGAGGACGGGCACGGGCTACGCGGGCGGAAACGTTACCAGAACGTGGGCCGGGTGCAGCGCAGCGGCAGCGGTCGTGGATGCGTCTGGGCCGGGGCTGGAGGGGCCGGTGCCAGGGCCCTGCCTGCCGCCGCTGCTCACGGCTCTGCACGAGGCCAGCTGCCCCTGTTCTTCCTGCTTTTTCCTGTGTTTCCTTTCACGGCCCTCACGGGACGCCCATCAATGCTCCCTTTTTGCTGCTGTTTCCCAGTCTTCACTGCAGGGCAGGGTGGAGTCAGGCGTTGAGGCACAGGGCAGATTGGCATCAGCTAAGGGCCCAGCCCCGGGGGTGCCAGGGAGCTGCCCTGGCCGGGCCGAGCCGGCTGCCTGGACCCTGCGGAGGAGGCTGCTCGTGCCCAGGTGCCCAGTGTTGGCGCCTGCTGCCTCCTGGAAGGGCGTGAGAAGAACTTAGGTTGACTTTAGGAAGCCTGTCAAATTTGTCCTGGCTGGTGGAGGCAAGCATGTGCCTTCCTTTTGGCCTGTCACCAAATGGAGTGAGTCCCTGATACCAGAAATCTAGGGAAGGTGTTCCTTGCTAGTAGAGGCAAGCATGTCCCTTCCTCTAGGCCTGTCACCAAATGGAGTGAGTCCCTGATACCAGAAATCTGGGGAAGGCGTTCCTTGCTGATCTTGTGGGCAAGCTCGTTGGCATGCACCCTCAATGACACGTGAATGCTTGAATTCCTCTTATTTAAATTTCCACAACAGGACACTAACCACGCTAAGAAAGAAAGTTTTTCCGATTACCCAGGAAGGAGCCGACCGCACTCGACACAGATAGTCGGCAGAAACGGGACTCCGAGAGGCCGTGAGGCGGGAGTGACTGTGCCCGTTCAGGTACAGCTGGCACAGGGGCGGCCAGGCAGGCGGTGCTGGGTGAAGCCGGGAGCCGGGGACCTGAGCACTCGGGCTTCTCAGGAGATGGCCGGGAGTGGGGGCTCACGCTGCGATCCCAGCACTCTGGGGGGCCAAGGCGGGAGCATTGTTGAGCTCAGAAGTTCGAGACCAGCCTGAGCAAGAGTGAGACCCCGACTCTATTAAGAATAGAAAAATCAAGCCTGTAATCCTAGCTCTCTGGGAGGCCAAGGTGGGCGGATCATTTGAGCTCAGGAGTTCGAGACCAGCCTGAGCAAGAGCGAGACCCCATCTCTACCATAAATAGAAAGAAATTAATTGGCCAACTAATATATATAGAAAAAATTAGCCGGGCATGGTGGCACATGCCTGTAGTCCCAGCTACTTGGGAGGCTGAGGCAGCAGGATTGCTTGAGCCCAGGAGTTTGAGGTTGCTGTGAGCTAGGCTGACGCCACGGCACTCACTCTAGCCTGGGCAATAAAGTGAGACTCTGTCTCAAAAAAAAAGAATAGAAAAAATTAGCCAGGCATGGTGCACACCTGTAGTCCCCGCTACTTGGGAGGCTGAGGGAGGAGGATCGCTTGAGCCCAGGAGTTGGAGGTTGCCGTGAGCTAGGCTGATGCCACACCACTCTAGTCCAGGTGACAGAACAAGAAAGACTCTGTCTCAAAAGAAAAAAAAAAGATGGCCTTGCTCTGAGCATTTGCTCCTGACCTGTCACTGCAAACTTCATCTCGAGTGATGAGTGGGCCCAGCAAGGATGATAGCTCTGTGGGAGGGTAATGGCTTGGTGGGAGAATGATGGGTCGGTGGGAAGGGGATGGGTTGGTGGGAGGGGGATGGGTCAGTGGGAGGGCGATGGGTGGGTGGGAGGGGGATGGGTGGGTGGGAGG
>VSMD01012334.1:0-65279 GCA_008750895.1 Mirza zaza | reverse complement strand
AGATGAGATGTGTCACTGCTTGTATTTGGAAGGAACGGAAGGGGAACTGTGGGAGGCAGGTGGCTAGAGAATCCAGGAAGACATGACAGTAATCTCTGTATTCAGTTCTCATCTTGAAAAGAGGATAGGATCTCTAAAAGAGGAAAAGAAAGTGGCATTCAAAATGAAATGAACTACAGGTACAAAGGCACTGTTATCATAACATGGGAGAGTGTGGTTTGGCTGGGGTTTCCTCTTGTGAAAGGGTCAGAGGGCCCTGAGGCCCTGAGCTCAATGCTCATCTAACCCTTGATCTATAGGGTAAATAATATCAAATTACCTGTGCATATTCTGTTGATTATTTTACTGTCATGTGATAGTTTAATAGTTATTTAGTTAAAACTGTCAATAAATATGTAAAATTTACTGGCCATTTATGATGTGCTAAGCATTTTACATTTTATCCTGCTAAAAAAACCCCCACAATTTTGATAAATTAATTTAAAGATATGATTGGATTTTATTAGGGATTCATGAATGGGGCAGTGTCTCATCTAAAGATTTAGATAAAGTACCCCAACAGGCACGGCAGAATAGTCAGTTTTCATAAGGTAACTTGAGCAGGAACAAGGAAATAGAATGATACAAAAATCGGATTGATTAATATCAGGTTACTTCAGCTTAATTTCCTTGTTAGGGTTAAAACAAAGAGGGATTTCCTTATTCATGCTGGCTAAAATTGGCCTGTTTGAGAATTTGGCTATGATCTCTCTCCTGATTTCTCGGAAGGTCAGATGAACAATTTAGTTCTGGTTTGATCATGTGGAATCTTAGCATGAGTGTCTCCACTTGGTTTGTTTGGTTCTGCTGGGGGCTAGTGCAGGAACTCAGTCCAAAATTGTGGCCTCCCATAAATTACATTTAACAATCCTCAACACAAGACTGAGGAAACTTCCACTGTTATCTTTGTTTCCAGATAAGGAAATTGAGCTGGAAAAGGCTAAGTAACTTGTCTGAAGTCCAAAAGTAACAAGAAGATTTCAGATTCTAAAGCCCCATGCCTCATTCTTGATCCATATTGAGTGCCCACTATGTGCTGGGTTTTTTTTCCTCAGCGCTGGATTTATGTAGATGACTAAGACTGACACAGCCTGTCCTGTCTGGGACCTCTTCTTGCTCACCAAAAGATTTCAGCAGTTTAGTTTAGATGGAGTAATGAAGTCAGTAACAAAAAGCCAGTTATAAAAGTTGTCTTACTTGTTGCTACAGTTACATGCAGCTAAGTGGTTAAAGAGGAGAGGAAAAAGAACTTCCTGGGAAAAGAGCAGAGGAAAGAGGTAAAGGTGTCTGTCTGTCAAGGACAGCGTGAGCTAATAAGACTAATAGGACTGCAGTGTTTACAATGGGACATCCTGTAGGATAAGGAATAAACATATGTATTAGACACCTGATATATTGAAACTACATGTTTTAGCATGTATTAGTCCATGTAATTCTCAAAACAAATAAACATTATACCTGTGGAGTAGGTATAATGATCCTAGTTTACGAATATGGAAAATATAAGGTTTGGCTGGTAATTTGTGGCAACAGTATATAAAACAATACAGTCAGACATGATCATGCCTCTGCCTTTCCTTTCATTGGTAACCTCTCAGTTCAAACATTCTGATGCAGATTAGAAATGAGTATTAGAAACTATGGCAACCCCAGAAACATTCAGAACACAACAAATGTATGTGGGATGCAAGTGTATCCAAAAACACAGTGTAATTCAGGACAAGAAGGTTTGAGGGGCACTTCTTTGGAGGATTCAAGAGCTTAAGTGAAGGCTTGAATATGAGCTCCCAGGTGGACAAGCTAAGATTTCTTTATAAACAGAAAAAAGGTTTCTGTACAAAAGTTGGCAATCTGTAGAGAAATGATTCAATTAGTTGCCCTCTCAACTTCAATTTGGCAATCTGTCTTTTGATATTTAAAATGACTGTGATAACGATTACTATTTATTGAGCACAAACAGTGCCAAACACCATGTTGGATTCTTTTCATACGTCATCTGGAATCCTTTCATCGACCCTGCAAGGTGAGAATTGTCTTCTGTTTCATAGATGAAAAAGCTATATCTCAGAGAGTTTAAGTGACTTGTCCAATTTACTAAAGGTTAATACAGCCAGGATTAAACTCATATTTTTTCCATTAGACCATCTTGTATGCACTAGACTCTTATTTCATTTTGCCATGAGAAACTAGTGGACCACACTGAGCTGATGTAATTCCAGCCGAAAGCAAATAAATTATGTTTCGGTTGGCATGCAGCCTTATTTCTGCTAGAAGTGGCAATAAATGGCTGGGTTTCCTGAGATACTGAAATTGGTGTTAGATCCCTATCCTACTTCTCCATTTATGAACCAATCATAAATGCATTGTGATTTGTAGTGGGGCTAGATTTTAAACCTCTCAATTTATCTATGTCTTGATTTCATCATCTGTAACACAAGAGTACTAAATTAGCAGTCTCAGGTCCATCAGAGCTCTGTGATGCTTTCTTTGACTCTCTGGCTTTTATCTTCCATTTCCTACAGGACTAGACACCTCAAAAGATTGGGTATTATGAATTTTAGGTCTTGGGATGGTGATGGCTAGAAACTTACCTAGAGAAAGGAGCATCTCCTGTTTTTAAAGGCAGTTTGTCTCCTTCCTCTCTTGAGATACTGTGCTTAAAGTATTCCTCAGTCTGAGGAGATGGAGGAAAAACTCCTAGTTATCTTTAGGTTATCTAAATTCATGAGCTTATCAGTTTACCCGGTTTGATGGTTCTACTTCCTAAACAGTGACTTAGACCTTGTGGCTTTGTAGCTTCCTCACAAATCATCACATGTAAAAACCGGAAATATAACAGAGAAAATTATCTCTTATTCCCAAGAGATAAGGAAAAACTCTAAGAAGCTCATTTGTTGAAGAGCACTTAAGAACACACCTTTCAGGGATCCTCAGAAATCTACATTCTGGCATGACTCTCCCGTATCTACCAGGCAGAATGTGAAGGGGTTCAGTCTGCTTTCTCTCGTCCACACTCAACTGATAATGCAGAAATGCCGGAGTTGAAGCAGCTGGTGGCATGCCTCTAACAAGCTATCTCTGAATTAGAAAGTGGGTCGAGGTATTTTAGAGTATCAAGATATAATCTAGGTTCCAGTGGGTCCAGGTTTCTAGGCAGATTCAGGCTCAGTCAGTGTCTGGACATGGCAGCCAAGTTTCCATCAGCTTTGCCATAATTAACACCTGTGTAGGCAGTCATCTCTTAGTAACAGAAAATGAGAAAGTAACTAGCTGTTAGGACTTGGATTTCATTTCTGGGTAAATCAGTGGTCATCTCACAGAGGCATTCTTTCTGTATATAATCTTAAACCAGCTAAAGCAAATGGGATGAAATAAGAGAAGGTGTGTTCGCAGCTGCTCTTAAATTTCCCCTGGTTGTTGGGACTTGTCTTAGTTTGGGTTTTATACTCTTTTAAGTAGCAGTTGCCATGTTCAACTTTAGATAACCCCATAAATCCGGAAATAGTTAATGTGATTCATGTGGGAATCAGTTATTGTAATGACCTGTGTCCAAATGTTGGTTTTATAGTCATACCTATTCCGAGAGCTGTGTTCTCTAAAATGATGGCAAGTCATGCTCCGTAACCATGAGTCACTGTCCCTACCTACGTAAAGCCCGTGATCTAGCTTGATTTTGAAGTTGGCTTGTCTCTAAGGCTCTGGGCTAAGTTGGGACTGCTGGGGTGGGGGTTAGGGTGAGAGTGTGAGGCAGGGGGGAGTTCTGCTCATTGAGATGAGTAAAAAGTAGATCAGCCATTAGTAAGAAGGCATTTTAATGGTTACAAGGCTACAAAAATTTCAAAGAATTATTTATGCAAGCTGCCTTTGTGATGTAAAGCCTGAGGCATTTTTTCCCCTGAAGATAAAAGACAGTGAAAGCTTTAACAAAGCCTGTACACCTTCTCCTCTTCCTTTTCAAAAACTTCATCACCTCATCTCAATTCACCAAAAATAAGTTGAGGATCTGTAATGTGAAACGCTCCCCTCCAAGGGGTTCCAAATATCAAGAGGACAGAGTGCCTGCTCTCTTAGGGCTCACCGTCTTGTGGGGAAGACAGACAAGTACACATGTAATTCTAAATCGGAGAAGACTAGGAGGAGTACATAAGCCATTTCCTCTTAGAATTTTTCTCTGGCTTCCCAAATGTGGGTTTCCCCTCATCTGAATACCCACAATGAGTATTTGTGGCCAAGAATGCCCATGAATAGCCAATATGCATTTTTCCCTTCTTCTTAGTAACAGAACCCCAATTTTATCTGGGATAATACTATGCACACTACAGTAATACATTATCCTTTATCCATAATCCCATTATCCTTCACAGCTAGGTGTGGCCATGTGACTAATTTCTGGGCAATAAAATGTCAGTGTAAGTTCTGTGGGATGCTGCTAAAAAAAAGGCTGACTCAGTGGAGAGGAGCTCCCCTTTCACCCTGGCATGTTCCTCCTTGAGATGGCCTGGAATGTAGATGTGTGGGCTAGGTGTCCTCGAGCTAGCTTGGACCATGAGATGGCCCTGAGAATGGAAGTCATGTGCTGAGAATGTCAGAGCAGAAAAACAGGAGCCGGGATCCCCAAGAAGTTAATAGAGATGCCGTATCAGACCTGAACTCTTCTACTGCAAACAAATTTATATATTTTAAAAGCTATTGTGGGTTTTCTCTCAAATGCAGCCAAACTTAATCAGAAGTGATACATCTGACATAAAACTTAACACACTGCATTTGCTTATTTAGTTTTCTGATTCTCCACATAGATGAACTTTAATCTCCTTAAGGGAATAGATCTTGTTTATTTAGTCTTCTTTGTAAAGATTTATGGATTAAATTAGCATGCATAGGAGTTCATTCCAAATGTACTGTAGATGAACAGGTGCAGGAAAGATAAGATTCAAAATTGGGAAGACATTGTTATAACCAAAAGACATTGTTATAACCAAAACATTAACTAAATGGAAAATTGAAGAGTGGACTGGGTCGTAAGATTTCATAGACAGAAAGCTAAGGACATGCCAAGAGGAGGAAACTGCACAAACAGTGGCTCAGAGGCAGGTGAGAACTTCATATGGGTCAGAAAGGAAATCATTGGAAGTTTTTTGGAGGGGAGGGGACAATGATGAAAACTGTGCTATAAGTGTGTGTGCCAATTATTTATTAATTTGCTCTCAGCTCAATTACTTTTCTTCTGTGCACTGCTATGCATTTTAAGGAAGTTTGGACCTATATTTTCAAAGTGCTCTTCTAGGAAGTACTGGCAAGAAATTAGAAACCAGGAGAAGAAACTTCTTTCTTCAGGTTTCTGGCTACAACTCTTATAGCAGCCATGGTGTAAGCAAGAGTTGGTGGGAGCCACAGAGGTGGAGGTGCCACCACAGAGGCAGTACCACCATGGAAGTGGCTTCAGTGGCAGCAGCTGCCAGAGGAGGAAAGATCCTGGTCCCCACTCTGGAAGCTCAGAATACACTGCAGCAGTCTCAGCAGCCAGACCCCCTTGCCTCTGGGTTATGTGTTTGTTCCCACAGCCAGGGCCACTAGCACTTTCACTAAATGTCTGACCCATGAGCAATCTAACCTTGTTTTGCTTTCTAGGGTTCTAACACCTTTGTAACCAATCACTGCCTTGAAGGTTTATCTGATTAAAACCTTGACTGATACAGAAGATAATTTGATCACGGCAAGTGAGGCAACATGAAACAAGAGGCTGTAAGGAGGGAAATCACTTAAGAGGTGTGATCTTCAGGACAAATTCCAAATTCCTCAGCTGGGCATACAAGACCCTTTTGAGACCTGGTTCTTGCTTATCTGTAGGCTTTTCTCCATACACAGCCTTTGGGCTTCCTTCACATCCTTATGCTTGCTTTCTTTGTCATAATAACGTACCACCTTGAGTTGTAATTGCTCATTGAATCCTCTTTTTGTTGTATTTGATTCATTCTGAAATATATTTAACGTATACATGAAAATACACAAAGTACATGTACAGATTAAATGATACCAATAAAATAATAACAAGGCAATGAATACTCATGTAACTCAGATTAAGATATAGAGTATTATCAATACTTTAGAATCCTCTGTATGACTCTTTCCCAATGCCATCCCCAACTGACCCTCCTAGGATAACCGTTACCCTTTTCCCCCTAATTTTTCTCTTTTCTTTACAGTTTTGCTACCTTTGAATGTATCCCTAAACAGTAATTTTTAGCTTTGCCTGTTTTTGAGCATTATATACATGTTGTGAACATTAAACAAATTATATATTTGCTTGTTTTACATAACATATTTTGATATTCTGCCTTGTTGATGTATGTAGCTGTGGTTTATTTTTTGTTAGTGTAAATTTTACTTTATATGGATATGTCCTATTTTTTGTTTATTATACTATTGATAGTTATTTGAATTATTTCCTTCCCCCTTTTGGCTATTATTAACATTGCTGTTATAAATATCATTGAACTTATTTCCTGTTGTAAGAGTTGCATAATTTTCCAGATATATATCTAGAAGTGGAATCTCTGGTTATATCATACACAATTGTACTTGTCATTTTTACTTGTCATGATTAAATGTCTTTTAAACTGTTTTATCAATTTATACTTCCACCAGAATAATATAGCATCTATAGATATTTAATATTCCTACCAGGTTGATATCATATAACCTCAATTTTTGCTAATATGGTTAATGTGAAAGGATTTCTCCTAATACTTTCATTTTGCATTTTTCATATTCTGGTTGAAGACATGTTTTTATGTTTATTGACCATCTTGTGTTTCTCTGTTGATAAGTACTATTCAAGTGTTTATATATTTCTCATTAATGTATAGATCTTTACATATTTTTTATTAATTTTTATCAGTTATATGTGTTGAAAATATCCTCTCCTAATTTGTGGTTTATTTTCTCCTTTTCATGATTTTTTATAATGATTGAAATTCTTAATTTTAATTTAGTAAACTTTATCATTCTTTTACCTTTAAATAAATCTTTTAACAATTGTTTAGAAAATTAATTTCTACACCAAGATGGTAAAAATAGTCTTTCTTATTTTCTTTTTAAAAGTTTTAGAGAATTGCCTTTTATCTTTGGTAAAAAATGCTCCTGAAACTAATTTTTTAAATGATATGAGGTAGGGGTTCATGTCATTTTCAGCAATATGGATTTATTCTTGCTCTAGTGTACTTACTGAAAAGCCTTTCCTTTCCCAAGGTTCTATCATTTCATCTCCATCATATACTTAGTATCCATTCATGTATAGATTCACTTCTTAATTATCTATTCCATTTGATTTTTTTCCTGTTAGTAGTTTTTCTGTGTCAATACCACACAATATTAAATATTATAATTTTATGAAGTCTTTGAATGTGTATCAGTTAAAGTTCTCCACAGAAATAGAAACAGTATTACGTGTATGTGAGAGAGAGAGAGATTTTAAGAAGTCGTGTGGTCCAGCACTTTAATCTACTGGGCAAGCAGGCTAGAGATTGGAGATCCTGGGAGCTGATGTTGCAGCCTCAAGTACAAAGGTACAAAGTCTGGAGGTAGAATTCCATCTTCTTTGGGGGTCCTCAGTCTTTTTTTGTTAATAGTCTTCAACTGGTGGGATGAGATTCACACACATTATGGAGGGTAATCCGCTTTACTCAGAATCTACAGACGTAAATGTTAATCATATCTAAAAAAATACGTGTTCACAGCAACATTTAGATGGGTATTTGTTTGACCAATCACTTAAGCACTATATAGCCAAACTCAGCTGACACAAAATTAGCCATCACAATATGTGGTAGAAAAATTCTCTTCACATTGTTCTTCTTCTTGTTCAAGACTCTTGGCTACTCTTAACTCTTCACATTTTCATAGGTATTTTATTCAACTTGCCAATTACAGAAAATACTGAATCTGTAGTTCAATTTGGATTTATTAAAAATCAGGCGTGGGATATGAAAGCACAACAGGGGTCACGTATGACTTCAAGGTATTTAGCCTGAACAACAGACAGGATGGTCCAGAGCAGGTTTGGTGGAGAAGATTCAGAGTTTGGTTCTGAGCATACTGAGTTTCAGCTAGACATATACATTTGGGAGTTATCGGCAAATAATGGCAGTTAAAGTCAGGAAAGTGGATGGGATCTTCCAGGAATGAGTGGAGAAAGAAAACAGAAGTAATTATGGGATTAAGCCTACAGCATTCAATGTTTAGGGATCTACAAGATAAAGAGGCTCTATAAAAGGGAACCAGGAACATTCATTGGGTTAGAAAAACCAAGAGCGTGGTTTCCTGGAAAGCTATGTTATAAAAACATATTTCAAGGAGGGGAGACTGATCACTGGGCCAAAATCTGCTGATTGAGCAAATAAACCAAATAGGCATCATTGACAATTAGATTTAGGGTTGCAGAGGTCACTGGATATGTTGGTGGTATGGTGGGGGCTGTATCATCTGACTAGAATGAATTTCAGTGAAAGTGGACTGAAGGGAAGTATTGATTACATTTTCAACAAATTTTGTCTGTAAAGTACAGCAAAGTAGTGTTGAAGGAGATTTCATTGTCCTAGGAGGATTATTATTTTTTTGATGTTATTAAGAAATTGCTTCATATTTCTAAACAGAGGCAATAACTGATAATTCTTGAGAGGCGAAAGAATTGATAAAGCATGTCTCTGAGTAGTCTTCTAGTTTTTAATGTGTGCCCTATGTGTTTGATTCTCTTACAAAGGGATTTATATAGCAATATCTTTCTATGTATTTGATTCTCTGCAATTACACTGTAAACTTCTTGTAGGCAGGGACCAGGATTGAACTTTATGCCTGGTGGTCAGTAATAGGAGCTGGTAGTTGATTGATTGATTAGCATCATAAAGTGCTAATGACTCTGGGATGCTTAATGAATTACTGGCTCCCAGGGGCTTTGAAAAGCCCCAATTCCAAGAAGTGCTATCTTATTCTTAAACACAAAGGTTGGCTCCCTAATGATGGGATTTTAGAAACCTGTAGCAAGGGATTAGGAGAATGGGGCAGGAATTTTTTCCAGTCTTTACCACACATTCTGCCTAAAATAACAATCTTCCTGTCATCAGTGCAAATAGCTGCTAAGCCCTCTTTGTGAAGCCCTGAATGATAAATTTGCTGCCCATGGCCATAAATAAGCAAACATGCAATACATCGGCACTTTGATGATAGATTTGCCGAGCCTATTTGAACATTAAAAAAGCAACATCCATGCGTCTGTCCCCTGGATAATGGTTCTCTTTCTTGAAGAACAGAGCTTTCTCGCTGACTACAATGGAGAGGTAGGTACTGGGTAGTTAGGAATTCCTTTGGATTACCCGTAACTAACAGGAGAGGTCTTGATAATACCAAAGCTCTCCTCCACTCCCTTCTAAATAAGTTCTCTTCTTACAGGGTCTTCATTATTTGCGAACTAACACATTCAATCTAGAAATGATCTAAGTAGACCCATGATCTAGTCACTCCCTTTTGAGATTCTTTTCTTTCTCATCCACATCCTACCTATAAGAAAGCAATCATCTTTAAACAGTCCTCTTTGCAACTTGTTAGGGAACAAAATAAGAAGATTGCTAAGGTGCAGAGGGCAAATCTGTCAGCTAAAGGGAAGGTGCAGGATTTTTGTGATAATCTACACATTTTCATTTCTGCTTTAAACATGAAATAACTTTTCCTGGGGCAATATTCCGTGTAGGATAATGAGTCATATACTGTGAAGCTGCTTCAGACATTGTCCCTTCCAAGGTTTATTTAATATGCATTTCTTCAGAACCTACTTTTATGAGTTTATGGATGAGTAAATAATAACTATTTACTTTCCTTTTCTCACTAAAGTGGCCTCACTGGAAGTGCTACTCACTGCTCCTATGAATGACTGTAATAGCTATTCAACTGAGCTTCCCTCCTTTAATCCAGTGGCTTTCACACTGATTTGTTGGCATGTTCTTCAAAAGAATTTTGGAAACATTTTTTACCCCATCACCAATTTATACACTGACATCTAGACATTTTCATGTTAAGTTTGTATAGTTGTGAAACATGTTTAATATCTAACTTTATAAAATTGACATTAAAAAATTGTTGCATCACTTAAAAATATCTAATAGATTTTTAAGTTCTGGAATGATCTGATATGTTAAATTATGAAAATTAACAGCTTTATTGAGATATAATTCACATACAATATAAAGGACCCATTTAAAGTATCCAATTCCACAGGCACTTTAAATGGCTTTTAGTATATTCATAGGGTTGTGCAGCATCTACTACATTCTAAATTGAGAACGTTTTTATTACCCCCTAAAAGAAACATTGAACCATTAGCAGTCTCTTTTTCCCTCCATAATCCCCAGTTCCCTCAGCTCTAGGAAACCTCTAACTTACTTTCACTTTATGTAGATTTGCCCATTCTGGGCATTTCATATAAATTGAATTACACAATACATGGTCTTTTATGACTGGTTTCTTTTACGTAGCATAATGTTTTCCAAGTTCATCTCTGTTATAACATGTATCAATTCTTCATTACTTTTTATTGCCAAATAATATTCCATTGCATGAATATACTACCTTTTATGTATCCATTCATCAATAGATAGACATTGGGGTTGTTTCCACTTTTTGACTAATATGAAAAATGCTACTATGAGCATTCATGTAAAATACTTTTTTGTGGACATATGTTTTCATTTTTCTTGGGTAAATATTTAGGAGTGAAATTATAGAACTATATAGCAAGTTTATGTTTAATCTTTTGAGGAAACAAACAAAGCCCTGTTTTTCAAAGCAGCTGCAACCATTTTATATCCCATCATGCAAAGTATGAGGGTTGTAATTCCTCCACATCCTTTCTAATATTTATCTATCTTTTTGAGTAGAGGCATCCCAATGAATGTGAAATAATAACTCATTGTTGTTTGAATTTGTAGTTCTGTAAAGACTAATGATGTGCATTTTTAATGTGATTATTACTCATTTGTATATTTTCTTTAGAGAAAAGTCTATTTCGATCCTAAAATTAGGCTACTTGCCATTTTGTTACTGAGTTATGAGTCATTTGTATATTCTGGATACAAGTCCGTTATCAGATATATGCTTTGCCAATATTTTCTTCCATTCTGTTGTTGTCTTTTCATTATTATGATGCTATAGCATACAACACAAAATTTTAACTATTTTTTAGTCCAATATATCTGTTTTTTACTTTACTGCTAATGTTTTTGGTGTAGTATACCACTGCCAAAACAAGTTTTATAATACATGAATATGGAATATCTTTCTATTTATTTAGAAATGTAATTTATTTCAATAATGTTTTGGAGTTTTAAGTGTACGAGAATTGTACTTCTTTTGTTAAGTTTTTTTCCTAAGTATTTTATTTCTTGACACTATTATAAATGAATTTTTTCCTTAATTTCATTTTGGATTATTAATCACTAGAGTATAGAAATACAAATCTAATTTTTTTCAGTATTTTCTGTAATTCCCTCATATTCTCCCTCTTCTGTGAAGAATCTCTCCATCACTTTTTTTATTTCTATGCCTTCACAGTATGTTGTATACATCTCTAATTTGGTTCTTATTGTTTGGCCCATAATGTAATCTGTTGATTATATGACTATCTCCCCTTCCAAACTATAAACTTGTAAGCTTGGATTATATCTTCTCTCCCTCTCTTATATCAGCCCTTAATCTAAAATTCAGTACATAGAAAAATTCAAAATCTATTTTCAAATTAATTTGCATAATAGATTTATCATGAGTAGTCATCATGATCCAGGTGGGTTCCTCTATCTCCTAATCTTCAGAATGATTTAAATCTTTGAGGGGCACAAAATATCCTCTCATAAAGGGAAAAATATCCCCCTTCATGTAAGAAATGGGAACTACTTTTTCATATGAAAACAAAATAACAGACGATTTGGACTAATAAAAATTTTTCTCAGCATTCTAACAAAATAGAATAAACTCTGTTTCCTAGCCATTTTCCACATGTATATACATATTTACATCAATGAAATCATAGAACATACAATATAAAAGTCTGATTTTTTCAATTAATATTTTAAGAATTTTTATGTTGTTTCTGAAATATCATTTACAGCTGAAAAATGTCCCATTGAGGATGCCACCTAATTTGATTAACCATTTCCCTGCCCTCAAATATTTATTCCCCCCTTATTTTGGGGGTTTATAAAGAGCAATATGGTGAACATCTGTGTGCATGTAAGTTCTTGCTTTAATTTGGATTATTATTTCATTCTAGATTGATTTCTCGAATTAGTAGAATTAACTGCAGTCAAAGGGTATGGCTTGGTTTTTATTAGTTAAATGACCATTTTTTAAAACAGAGTACTTTTAAAAAAATGTCATAGTCATAAACAGATATGGCTAAAGGGAAATTTTTAGAAACTCTTCACTTATTAGATGAGAAAGACAAGGGTCATAGAAACAAACTGACTTACTCAGTGTTATATATTAGATTATATAATAGATTAAGATTGAGATGATAGTATATAATAAAGTGGCAAAAAAATTTGAACATATCAACAGCCTCTTTTTTAAAATGTTCATTTCAATATCTTTAAAATATAAACACTGAATTAAATAGCTACTCAAAGCATCTTGACTTTTGCCTCTCATTTTTCTAGTAAACATATTTTGGAAAAAGATGTAAGGTATATTTTCTTTTGTACATTTTAGCAAATTGGGGCTGAATGATAGAAAAGTGTATACAAATATAAGAAAAGGTATAAATTGTAAACTTGGTTATTTTCTGAGTGAAAATGGATGTAGGATATTTGGGTCATGTAGAAAATGTCATATCATTTCTTATTTGGTGTTATGCCATATTCTGTTAAAGCTATTTTTGTCAAAATTTAGCATATCACTTCTCACATATATTTTATGTCTTTGATGATGGACAGTACCAAAAAATTTTCTTTGTATATGATGTCAAAGTACAATATACTTCTTGATATGTAACTATGAAATCAGTTAGAGTCAAATTATATGTCATATTTTATCAGTTATATGTATACATAATCTTTTAAAAGTGAACTAGAGTTAGAGAGTAAACAGATACATATCAGCTTTATGATAAGTTGTGCCTTTTGACCAGAATATCTCTGGATAAATATCTATGTCCTAAGTATAAATCAAATATGAATAGTGGGAAGGATTCTCTTGGCAATTTGGATAGTTGTGATTAGGAAAATTTGGGAAAAAGTAGACTTTGCAAATTATTGAAGAAAATGAGAGAGGGATATAATTTTTTAGGAGATAGTATTCATCATAACTATTCATTCATACTTTCACTCATGAAAATATGTACTAAATAAATGTTACAGCCTTCTAAGTGCAATGCTCTGTTCTGACTTAATGGAAACATGTTAGAAGATATGTTGACTTGATACTCAGAGACTTATTCCAGGTCACCTAGATTTAAAGTTGTGAAGGGAGAATTTGAACCTTGCTACCATGATGTAGAAAAAATTCAGCAAAATCTCTTTGAATCTGTTGTTCTTGGAGACCCTTCCTTACGCATTTTTCAAAACTTATCATTTTTTCAGAGCCTTAGATTCTAATTCAAGTGATTAGGTTGCTGCTTTTGTTTATTTGTTTTGTTTTGTCTTTATTTCATTTCAGGTTTGAGAACATATACTGGCCACTTTGACTTGTCTATATATCTACCAGGTGCCATTAGGAACACACTCACATACTACAACTTAGGGCATTGGGTACTATTATTCCTTATTGTTTGAATTTTATAGTTTTCACACCCTACTGAAGCTTCTATATATAGGGAGGTGATATTGGAGAGACGAGAAGAGATCTGGGTGATTATAATTGATAGGTGACCAATAATATGCTCAAATTGATTAATGCACCACTGAAAAGTATATATTTGATGAAGAGCAGAGACTCCCTGCCAAATCTCTCCCTTCCTGCACCATCACCAATACTTTTTGTGAGTAATGGTTTCTTACCCTAGACATGCTGATAGGCAAGAGGAGCTGGTATAGTTATGTATTAGTTATGGGAGGTTGCTGAGAAAAAATCAGTGAAGTTAGAGAATAGGGTAGGGGTTTTGCTACTGTGGGAATCATGAAAACTTCAGTGAGGAAGAGAGAGAGAGACAGAGACAGAGACAGAGACAGATAGAGAGAGAGACAGAGAGAGAAAGGTAATAACTGGGCTTAGAGATCAAGCAAGGAAAGCTTTACTTTTGTATCAGTAGGTTTTTATATTAGGCAGCCCTCTTTGAGTAAGGGACAGAAATCCCAATTCAAAATTACTTAAGAAAAGGAAAAATTTCTGGCTTATATATTGGCAAATTTCAGCTAGAGGTTTTCTTCATGGTGGCTAGAGTTAGAGACTCAAGTGATGTTACCAGATTACAAGATTTTGTCTCTCCCTGACTATGTCAGCTTGACTCAGTTATCTACTTTTTAAGGCAGCCTCTCCCTTTCTCCAAACCATGGGGACAAAATGATGACAAGCAATTTCTTATCACGATGGAAAACTGGCTGCCTCTATTCCAAAGGTTTATTAGAAATTTTCAGAATTTAAACTCATTAGCATGACTTCGAACCTTCTCATCCCTGAAGCAATCTCCGTGATGAGGATGATGGTGGAAACACCAAGGAGTAAGGCAGAGAGACTGATCCTACTGATTCTTTAAAATTAAAGCCTGGTGATGAATGATGAATGAACATTATAAGGAATAAGGGCTAAAATCGTTGACTAGAAGCATTTTAAACATGCCATATCCACCAAGAAGAGAAAAATAGTGTGTAGATAATCACACTTTGAATACATTGTCCAAAAATTAATATGTGAGTTCAACAGAAAAGTAACAGGAAACAGCAAAAACTAGGAAGGAGAAAGAAAACAGGCAGCCACTTGCCTGGGATGGGCTGGGAGCCAGAGTGACTCCCCAATATGGGAGAGGGTGAGTAAGACTTTTTCTGTGGTTTACTTTCCCACTGGGGAATCCTATAATTCAGGCCACAGGAGAGTACCTTGACCTTCCCAGCCCCTAAACCCAACTTAGGGAACTTCCTGGAGACTGCTGCAGAGAGGAAACATGATCTGGGTCCTATGCCTTTTCTGCAACCTAACAAGCTATAGCAAGACACCATTTTTAATCCTAGTTTTAAAAGACTGTGCTGTCCTGGGATTCAATGGAGCTGTCCTAGGCATTGGGGAAACTGGGGCTGTTGCTTGCAGACCTGGCACACTAGTCAAGAGTGGGCTCCTACTGCCAAGGCTGAGAGGCTAGTGTAGCATGTGCTGTGGCTGCTGGTGCTAAGAAGCAAGCACTGCCCCTGGGACTTGAGCAGGACATAAGTTGCCATAGAGGCTGAGTCTTGAGCTGGTGGGGGCTTCCATGGCCTGGGGCTGAGTTGTGGGATAGGTGCAGATTATTGGGTCTCATAGATAAGCCAGATCTGCTGTGACAACCAGGACTAGAGAGCAAGCCCTGCCAAACTGAGGTATGAGAGGGATGTGCATACCCCACTTGCTGGCCAAGGCAGTGGCTGCTATGGGCAGCCCCACCCTCCCCTTGCCAGTACCGCAGCACACTGGCTGCAGCTCCTAGCCAGAGAATTCCCTCAGAGGCCTGGAGAATTCCCTCAGAGGCCAGCCCCTGGCCCTCACAGCTGGTGTGGGCACTAACCACTTTGAAGCCTGATGCAAGCCTGCCCAGTTTACCTCTGCCTCTTGCTCATGGATTGATAGAATCAACATTTTTAAAATGTCCATGCTACCCAAAGTGATCTACAGAATTAATGCAATCCCCACCAAAGTACCATCATCATTCTAAAAAAAAATAATTCTACACTTTGTATGGAACCAGAGAAAACCTCTTATAACCAAAGCAATCTTAAGCAGAAAGAACAAACTGGGAAGTATCAGTTTACCAGACTTCAAGACTACAAGGCTATAGTAACCAAAACAGCATGGTACTAGCACAGAGATATAGACCTTTGGAACAGAGAACCCAGAAATGAAACCATTTGCACATTGTCATCTAATCTTTGACAAAGCAGACAAAAATATACACTGGGGTAAAGAATCTCTTTTCAATAAATAGTGCTGGGAAACTGGATAACTATATGCAGAAGATTGAAACTGGATCCCCACTTCTCACCTCTTACAAAAATCAATTCATGGTGGATAATAGACTTAAACCTAAGGCATGAAACTTTAAGAATCCTAGAAGAAAATGTAGGGAAGACTCTTTCAGACATCAGCCTAGGCAAAAAATTTATGAAGAAGACCCCCAAAGCAATCATAGCCGCAACAAAAGTAATTAAATGGGACCTGATCAAATTAAAAAGCTTATACACAGCCAAAGAAACTATCATTGGAGAAAATAGACAGCCTAAAGAATGGGAGAAAATATTTGCTTTCTACCCATCTGGTAAAGGGCTGATAATAAGGATCTATATAGAAGTCAAAAATATCAATAAGAAAGAAATCAAACAATCCCATCAATAAATAGGTAAAGGACATGAACAGAAACTTTTCAAAAGAGGACAAAATAATGGCAATCAAATTTATAAAAAAATGGTCAACATCACTAATCGTTAGGGAAATGCAAATCAAAACCACAATGAGATATCATCTAACTCCAGTGAGAATGGCCTTTATCAAAAAGTCCCAAAACAACAAATGCTGGTGAGGAACTGGAGAGATAGGAATACTAATACAATGCTGGTGGGACTGCAAATTAGTACAACCTCTGTGGAAAATAATTTGGAGCTACCTCACAGAGCTAAAAATAGAAATACCATTTGATCCAGCAATAGCACGACTAGGTATCCACCTAAAGGAGCAAAAGACATTCTGTAATAAAGATATTTGCACTTGAATGTTTATAGCAGTACAATTCACTATTTCAAGGATGTGGAAACAACCCAAGTGCCCTTTGATCCATGAGTGTATTAATAAAATATGATATATGTATACAAGGGAATACTACTCAATTATAAAAAACAATGGTGATATAGCACTTCTTATATTATCCTGGATAGAGCTTGAGCCCATCCTCTGAAGTGAGGTACCACAAGAATGGAAGAGTAAGCACCATATTACTCATCATCAAATTGGCACTAACTGATCAACACTAAAGTACTCACATGGTAGTAATATTCATTGGAGATTGGGGGGATGGGGGTGGGTAAACTCACAACTAGATGCGGTGAGCATTGTATGAGGAAAGGTCATGCCTCTAATTCTGGCTTGGGTGAGACAAAGTCATGACATATAACCAAAATGTTTGTATCCCCATAATATCCTGAAATAAAAAATAAATAAAGAAAGAAATAGATTGGCTGATTGGAGTATAAAACTTGATCTCACTCTATGCTGCTTACTAGAAACTTACTTTACTTGTAAAGACACATATAGACTGAAAGTAAAGGGGTGGAAAAAGATATTTCATGCAAACAGAGACTAAAAGCAAGCAGGAGTAGCTGTATTTATATCAGATGAAACAGACTTTAAGTCAAAAACATTTAAAAAGACAAAGAAGTTCGTTATGTAATGATAAATGGATCAATTCAGCAAGAGGATACAACAATTCTAAATATGTAACCCAAACTGGAGCACCTAGATTCATGAAACAAATGTTACTGGGCTTAAAGACAGAGATACATAGCAACACAATAATAGTGTGGGACTTTAACACCCCACTCACAGCATCAGACAGATTATTTAGACAGAAAATCAACAGAAAGACATCAAACTAAAACTGGACTTTAGACCAAATGAACCTTCCAGACATTTATAGAACATTCTACTCAACAACAACAAAATATATTTTCTTTTCAGGAGCATATGGAACATTCTCCAAGGTAGACTATATGTTAGGCCACAAAAACATCTCAACAAGTTTAGAATGATACCACGATTATATCCAGTATCTTCTCAGACCACAATACAATAGACCTTTTATTGTTTGGAACAATAAAAGTTCCAAAGTGAACTTTGGAAACTCTACAAATACATGGAAATTAAATAACATGCTCCGGAATGACCGTTTGGTCAACAAAGAAATTAATATGGAAATACAAAAAAGTTTTGGAACAAGTGAAAATGGATGACAACATACCAAAACTTGTGGAATATAGTAAAAGCAGTCTTAAGAGGGAAGTTTATAGTATTAAATGCCTACTTTAATCCTTATCAAAATACCAACATCGTTTTTTCACAGAATTAAAAAAAATCCATAATTCATATGGAACCAAAGAAAAGTCTGAATAGTCAAAGCAATCCTGAGCAAAAAGAGAAAAGCTGGAGGTATCATATTAGCTGACTTCTAATTATACTACAAGACTATACTAACTCAAACATAATGGTTTTGGTATAAAAATAGAAACACAGATCAATGGAAAAGAATAGAGAACCCCAAAATAAAGCCACATGTTTACAGTCAACTGATCTTTTATAAAACAACAAGAACATACATTGGTGAAAGGACATCATCTTCAATAAATGGTGCTGGGAAAATTGGATAGCCATATACAGAAGAATGAAATTGGACCCCTTCTCTCACAACATACAAAATTAACTCAAAATGGATTAAAGATTTAAACCCAAACTATAAAAATACTAGAAGTAAACCTAGGGAAAATGCTTCTGGACATTGGCAAAGAATTTGTGACCAAGACCTTAAAAGCACAGACAACAAAACAAAAATAAACAAATGGGACTTAAACTGAAAAGCTTCTGCACAGCAAAAGAAGCAATCCACAGAGTGAATAGACAACTTTTAAATGTTAAAACATGTTTGAAAGCAATTCAATCAACAGGGGACTAATGTCCAGAATATATAAGGAACTCAAACAACTCAATAACAAAAGCAAAAAAACCCAACTAAATTCATTAAAAGTGGGCAAAGGACATAAATAGACATTTTCAAAAGGAGATATATAAATGGCCAACAGGTATGTGAAAAAATGTTCAACATCACTAATCACTAGAGAAATGCAAAACAAAACCACAATGAGATATTATCTTACTCCAGTCAGAATGGCTATTACTAAAAGGACAGAATATAACAGATGTTGGTGAAGAGGCAGCAAAAAGGGAACTCATACACCATTAGTGGGAATGTAAATCAGTACAAGCTCAGTGAGAAACGGTATAGAGATTTCTCAAAGAACTAAAAATAGAACTACCATTTGGTCCAGCATACCACTAGTAGGTATCTTCCCAAAGGAAAAGAAGTAATGCCAAAGTAATGGGATTGCTGGATCAAATGGTAGTTCTACTTGTATCTCTTTGAGGTATATCCATATTGCTTTCCACAGAGGTTGTACTAGCTTGCAGTCCCACCAACAGTGTATGAGTGTTCCTATCTCTCCACAACCATGAATATTTTATATTAAAATTGATTACTACTCAGAGTTTCACCCTTAGGAGTGGATGATATAATGGGAAAAGGAAAAGCCATAAAGTCAGTGGAATCAAAAAGATACCTGCACTCATATATTTTTGGTAGGGATTTTGTTTTTTATTATTTTATAATTTCCCTAAATGGCCCTGTATATTATTATTTAAATTTCAGAATATTAAGGGGGCACAAATGTCTTTGTTACATGGATAGGTTTTATAATGACTTAGTCAGGGCTATAAGGGTGCCCATCACCCTAATTGTGTTCATTGTACCTGTTAGATAGGTTTTCCCCCTCCCTCCCCTCCTTCTTGATTTCCAATAATTTATACTTCTTTCTATGACCATCAATTAGTTCCAAATTATTAGAGATGCACTTATATTTTTATTGCAGCATTATTCACAATTGCAAAGATATAGAATCAACATAAGTGTCCATTAATAAATAAACGGATAAAGAAAATGTATATATGCACAATTGAATACTCTCGGCCATAAAAAAGAATGAAATCATGTCTTTTGCAGCAACATGGTTGGAACTGGAGGTCATTATCTTAAGTGACACAAGCCAGGCACAGGAAGACAAATATTACATGTTCTCCCTCATAAGTGAGTGCTAACAAAAAATGTGCTCATACAGATGTAAGGAGTGGAATGATTGATAATGGAGATTTGGATGGATGAGGGAACTTAGAGAGGGAGGGTGATGAGAAATTGGTTTCTGGGTACAATGTATATTATTTGAATGATGTATACCTTAAAAGTCCTGACTTGACCACTATGCAATCTATGGATGTAACAAAATTACACATGTACCCCATAAATTTGTGCAAATAAAAAAATCCTTACTTGGCCCCCTACTGTTGCATGCCTTCTAATAAAGTCTCTATTATACTATATTTGCAACTAATTTGTATAGGAAGTACAGGCATGTGTCTCTCCTACTAGACTCTGAGTCCTTTAAGTTCCTCACATAACTCATGGCACAGAAAAATTTAATATAATTTTACAGAATAAATAAAAGGAAATAGTAATAGATAGCATTTCTTCTGAGCTATTTCAGATAATTCTCAGAATAATCCAATAAATGTATTCCTTTAATTTTTATTTTACCCCTATGTAAAAGTTAGTTGTGTCACACTGTAGGCAATAAACTTGATTGAGATGTTGATTCCACTGACCTTATGGCTTTGTCTTTTCCCACTATATCATCTACTCCTCAGGGAAAAACAATGAATATTAATAAATTTTACTGTAAAATAGTCATGGTTGTAGAGAGCTAGGAAGACTCATACATTGCGGGTGGGACTGCAAACTAGTACAACCTCTGTGGAAAGCAATATGGAGATACCTTAAAGAGATACAAGTAGAACTACCATTTGATCCAGCAATCCCATTATTAGGCATCTAGCCAAAGGAACAAAAGACATCTGGACTAGAATGTTTACAGCAGCACAATTCACAATTGCAAAGATGTGTGAACAATCCAAGTGCCCATCAATACATGAGTGGATTAATAAAATGTGGTATATGTATACCATGGAGTACTATTCAGCTATAAGAAACAATGGTGATATAGCACCTCTTGTATTATCCTGGATAGAGCTGGAACCCATTCTACTAAGTGAAGTATCTCAAGAATGGAAAACAAGCACTACATGTACTCACTATCAAATTGGTTTTAACTAATCAACATTTAAGTGTACATATAGTAGTAACATTCCTCAGGTGTCGGGCAGGTGGAAATAGGGAGGAGAGGGTGAGTATATATACACCTAATGCGTGTGGTGTGCACCGTCTGGGGGATGGACACACTTGAAGCTCTGACTTGGGTGGGGCAAGGGCAATATATGTAACCTAAATATTTGTACCCTCATAATATGCTGAAATAAAAAAACATAAAACAATTTTAATATAAAATGGTGATATTGAAGAGAATAAAAAGCACTCAGGATCACCACTCTATTCCCCTTTACTCTTAGACCTTGGCTGTTATGGTTCTTGCCAAACCAACTCTCTATATCAAGTTAGTCTGTAATTTTCCTGTTGTTTTTACTGTTCTTTTACAAACATATGCTCTATATTTAGTACTAGGTTTTATTATATTTACAGAGTTCAAAATATTTTTAATGTAAGCTTGGATACTCCTGGGTTATTGACCAAAGTGATCAAATGATAAAGGACAATGTTCACTGACTGCTTGCTATATGCTCAATACTGTTCTAAGCCTTTTGCATGTATTGTTTCATTAAATCCACTAAAAAATGAAGATATGTGACTCCATTAGTCCCATTTTGCTGATTAGAAAATTGAAGCCAAGAAAGGTTAAGAAACTTGTCAGAAGTTGCAATTTTAGTAAGTAGAAGGACCAGGATTTGAATGCAGGCAGTGTGATATCAGAGCCCATGTTATATAATATTACTTTCCAGTAAGTCCTGAAAGACCACAAAGGAGGACTAGACTGCAAAACCTGAGTGGACGGCAGGACAAAGAGGCATTTCTAAATGGAGAAAAGGACAAAAAATGTACCCTTAAGTTGTAGGTTGGTCGCTGGAAAAAGAAGAAAAATAGAGATCTTTCTGGATATGAGATCAAAAACCATCTGGAGAGCCAGAGGGAATAAATCAGCAGAGAACAAAGTGTTTCCAGCATTGGGAACGTATTGAGTAAACCTTAAGATAAGCATGGGAGTTAGACTGGAAAGTTAAGAGGGCTACCTCAAGAGAGAAAGGTAGCAGCTTGTTGTTACAGTTTCATATAGCCTACATAATATGCCTAGTGCCAGTAAGCAGGGAACTTACAGTATTTAACGTCTGAGATGATTAGATTCACTCTGAATAAAATGTCTTCCCGCATTGGGGTTTATAGACCTAAATATCATTCAGTATGAAGTAACAGTCATTTACTTTCTTACTATACTCACAATTCTAATGATGAACCTTTTTCCTTTAAGCTGTATGCTTCTTAAACTGCACCTGTCATTGAAACAGCTCACACTAAGATTTGAAGCTTGCTATTGCAGTTAAAGATGCCCCTAAGTATCTGTAAAGGACTGTAGAAATATTAAATTACAAAAATGTTGCCAATAATCAAAAGATATAAAGCTACAAAACATTTATAGCGTCCTTTCAAACATCTCCTAAAAGCTGTACTGTACACAAGATACAAAATTTCACCTCCCAAAAGAAGACAACTTATGTCACTGGAAATTATACAGGAGGTTGGCAGAAAAGGGCATCCTTGTTCCTCAGTCACTGGAATAACTGCAAACAATTTATGGGGAAAACCATGTTTTAATCCTTCCTTTTAACATTTAGTAATTGAGTATGTACACACCAGCGTGTGCATGAGTGTGCGCGTGCACATACACACAGTGCTTAAACTTAATTTACAATAAACTATGTTGCGGTATAGAGCAGGAGCACTGTCTTTCCACAACACAATTTAATTAAAAGTTATATTTATGGATTTTCAGAGAATTGCCTTAAACGATATTAGTATCATCACTGTGCCTTGAGGTGCTGGAGAATATAACCCAAGATATACGGTTAACTTTGCTTTAAGATTTGAAGTGAGACAAGCATTGCCTGTGAAGATCCTCTCTCAATTTGTAAATCACCAGAGCATGGTGACAATTTGTGACTGCAACTGTGACTGAATGAAGTACTTTTCCTTTTGAGGAATAAGGAATCTACTAGCATGGGGACTACTTTTTCTCCTTCTAGTTTATTTTTAAAGTCATTTATTAATTTTCCCTTTGGTAGAAGTGATTTCAGAGTTTGCCTTTTCTTTTTTTCTTTGAGAGGAAGGGGTAACTTTTCAAGCAGTTTCCTGAGTCATTCTAGGCAGCCAGCCAGTGAAATATAGACTAAACAACACAGAGGATATTAATTTTACCTCACTATACATGCACACAGCTAGTGGTGCATAAAGTCTTCATTCCAGGACTGACATTAAAAGGGTTGTGCAATTGTCTGGATTCCAACGTCACAAACAGTTTTCTGAGGGAGTTGGAAGGAGATAAGAGAACAGACCTTGGGGAACAATTTTAAAATGGCTAAATAGTGATGGCAGAGTAAAACTCATACCTACATCAGTGTGGTGCAGAGAATTAATCTCCGAGTATCTTTAATGCTGACTTGAGACGAGAAACTTCAAACATGAACCCAAAAGGAAACAAAAATGTATTTCACAGATATAATAATATAAGTGTTTTCTGGCAATAGAAGAGACTGGGCAAAAAGAAGAATAAAAAAAATTAACTTTTATTGAAATATAACACATGTACAGAAAAATTCACAAACTGTAAGAGCTTGATACATATCTACAATGTCAATGAACCCAAAAAACAACTCTGAGATCAAGAAACAAAACATTACCTATATCACAGGAGACATACACATACTCCCATTTAGTCACCACCCTTCTCTCAGGGAAATTCATATCCTGACTTCTAATATTATTAGATTAGTTTTGCTCATAAACATTACATAAATGAACAACATGGTATGTATTCTTTTGGGATTGACTTTTTCTTAATTCTACATTTTCTTTGTTACTTACGTGTGGTTTTGTCTTTCATTCTCAGGCATATATAGTACTTTCAATGTGTAAATATATCCCAATATATCTGTTCTAAAACTAAAGGCATTTGGATAGCTGCATTTCATATATCTCTGAGTTTGATTTACTAATATTTTGTTTAGGACTTTTATAACTACATTCCTGAGAGAGATTGGCCTGAAATTTTGGTTTCTTGTTGTAATTTTGTATAAAGATTATCTTGGCATTATAAAAATTGTTAGAAAGTGTTCTCTGTTTCTATTTTCTGGAAGATTTTGTGTAAAATTGATATTATTTCTTCCTTAAATTTTTGGAACACTTAACTAGTAGAACCATTTTAGTCTTCATTTCTTTTATGGAGATTTTCAATGACAAAATCAATAATTTTAATAAATTTAATATACATGGCAAAATAATATTAATTAGTATATTGTATATTAATTTTATTGTATTGATTAATATACAGTATAATCAATAATTTTATATTCACATCTATAATATAAATGTATATTTAATGTAATATACATTTTAATATATATAATATCAGTTTCAGAAAGTTATATCAGTTTCAGAAAGTTGTGGTTTTCAAGGGATTTGTCAATTTAATCTAAATTATCAAATTTATCAACATAAAATTGTTAATATTAGCCCTTTGTTATAATTTGTGATATTGCTTTTATCATTCCCAATGCTGGTATTTTTATGTCTTTTTTTCTTACTCATTATTGCTAAATATTTATAAATTTTATAAATCATTTTTGTCAAACTTCTTGCTGATTTTCTTTCTTGTGCATTTGTGCAGAGGGATGCAAACTGCTCATCCATGTTCAAATAAGGCAAATGTCAAGCTGTAACCCATCAGGTTATTTCTGTATGTCACTTTCTTTTTTTTCCTATAGATACTGCCTGCCTACATTGTTCGGTGGAACTCTCTGAACATTTACTGGTTCAGGGTGCTGCCTGATTCATGAATGTTTCTTTGCTCAAAGAGATTCTGCTCAATTTAATTTGTCTAAAGTTTTCTTTTAACAAAGTCACAAAATAAAGCTGTGTTGAAAGCTCATATGATTGGCTGAGACTCAGTTACTTGTTATAAGAATATACTCTCAAGTTACATTGCAATGTGTTTACATATTAAATTAGATTACACTTTGCTATGTACAGAGGTGGTTTTAGGCCATATTTAATTATATTTTATTTAATTTGATAACTTACTGAGATAAAAACATATTGACAATTAAATTTTATTAATAGTATTTATTTTTCTATGATATATTCATTATCTGATATATATTATCCATTGTACATTGCTTAAAAGCATATCACTTCTATTTTATGTTATAGCTTCTTTACGATTAACTTACAATATTTAAAATTATCATTATTAATTTTTATTTGACCCATGGATTATTTAGAAGTGCATTGTCTCTAGGTGGTTGAAGATGTTTCATTGGCTTATTATAGTTTATTTCTAGCTTCATTTTGTTGTGGTTAAAGAATATACTCTGAATTATTTTAATTTATTAATATTTCTTAAGGCCTTCTTTATAATCCAACATATAGTCTACCTTGGTCTAAGTTCAATATGCAGTCAAATATCATGTGAATTCTGTCCTGTTGGCAGCAATGTTGACTAAATATGTCAATTAAGTCAAGTTTGTTCATTATGTTCTTCAGTGTATGTGCATATATATACATTTGTGTGTGTATATATACATACATCTATACATATGTATGTATGTATGTGTGTATGTGTGTGTGTATCACATTGAGTATGTATAGACCAGGGATGCTACTAAACATCCTAAAATGAATAAAACAGTTCTCCATAATGTATATATCTTGCTGTATCAGCTATTTAGAGTGATGTATTAAAGTCTCCTTCTATGATTAGATTTTCTATATTTCTCTTTCTTGGCTTCATATTTTGAGGTATTGTTATTTGTCATATACATTCATATCTTTTTATCAGATTAACTCCTTAATCATTATTAAATTTATTTATCTAGCAATGTTTCTTGCCTTAATGTCTACCTTGTGTGGTATCTGTACAGCTAAATCAGCTTTCTTTTGGTTAGTGTTTGCATGATCTCTCTCTTTCTACAAGTTTTATTTTGAACTGTATTTTGTGCTTGAAATTAAAGTTTGTTTCTTGCAAGAGCCTAGTGTAGGCATTTTAAAACACTGATTTTGGTAATCTTAGTTTTTTTAACATGTAGATTTAGTCAGTTTACATTTAATGTTATAAATAATATATATGGATTTTTAAATTCCTCATAATTTTTTCTATTTTAACAATCTTTATTTATTTTTTCTTTCTTCCTATTAAATTAATAAAATTTTGTTTTTATTCTTATATTTTCTTTTTACTAACCCATTTTTTTCTTAGAATATCTTACGTTTACTACAAAGATAGCACATTCTTGTTTTCCCTACAACCATTTCCCAGTGTTATTTATATTTTCATACATATTAACCCATTCCATTTCTCTTCATTTCTTTCTGAATTTCCTTGTTTCTATCAAGTATAATTTCCCTTCCACCAGAAAAACTTTATTTTACATTTATTTCAATGCAAATCTGGCATCAAATTCTTATCACGTTTTGTTAATCAAAAGTATTTTTAATTTTATTTACATTTTGGAAGAATTTTTCACCATGTGTACAAATTTAAGTTGGTGATTATTTTCTTTTAGCATTATAAAAATATCAATTCACTGTCTTATTGCTTCTGTTCTTTCTGTGTTAGAGTCAGTTGTCAGTACTTTTGTAGCTATTTTAAAAGTAATTTGTCTATTTTCTCTGGCCTTTTTAAAGTTTTTCTATTTGTCTTGGTTTTCAGTTGTATGACTATAAAGTGACTAACCATTTTATACATCCTTTTGGTGCTAACTAAGCTTCCTGGATTTATAAGTTGATTTCACCCATTGATTTTAGAAAATTATCAGTGATTAGCTTTTCAAATATTGCTTCTGCCCCATTTCTATCTCTTCTCTTTTTTATGATCTTATTACATATGCATTATACCATTTGACTTTGCCTGATATGCTTCTTATACTTTATCCTTTTCTTCCCAGTCTTTTCTCTCTTTCCTTCTTTATTTAAGTGCATATATTTTCTATTCCCATCTTTGATATTACTAATCCCATCTTCTACAGTGTCCACTATGTTGGTAAGCCTATCCAACAGGCTCTTAATTTCTAGAATGTCCATTTGATATTTGTAAATTATAGTTATCTGTGGATATTCTTTGTTGTGTTGAAATTTTCTACATTTTAATTTAATTTGATAATCAATTTCTCTCTCATCTTAAACTTATTTATGATAGTTATTTCAAAATCTTTGCTAATTCTAATGTATGAATCATTTGTAGATATGCATATATATATTTTTCTTTTTTGGATATTAATCATACAATCCTATCTCTTTATTTCCTTAAAAATGTTTGATGGAATACTAAAATTTATAGCATCTTTAAATGTTGTTTTCTTTCAGCAGATAAGACTTGACCTTTTCTCTTCTATTAATAGGTAGATAGTGTGTGTAAATGTGTGTGAGATGGGGAGGAATCCAATTACAAACTGAACTAGGTAAAGGGGCTCCAGTTTAGTGATGAGAAGTCTATTTCTGGTTAAGGCATGGCCTTACAGTGCTTTATAGTTGACAAATTGAAAGGTTTTTTTTCTTCTTAACACTGAGAGATCATAGGAATTCCTACTCTGTTTTTGAGAGGCATTTGGCTTAGCTTTCTGGTATCCTGATCCTATAACTTCAATACATGACAATGTTCTAAGAGAGACACAGGCTCTGTGTTTGATGTCATTTAATTCTCCAATTTGGCATTTCAGTTATATAAAACTCCACAAAGCTCTCCTGGTTTCTCTGTCCCTTAGTAGGACCCTTTCTGGGACAAGCTCAGATTTCTAGCCTATAGTGCATTCCAGGATCAGCAAATGCTTCTAGAGAGAGCTAAAACTCATCAGCTGACTTTTAAGTGGTTCTTATCCCTTTGAATCCTTCTACAGATCTCTGATATCATCAAATATATACAATTATTAGGTGTTTTTGGTGTTTTGTGAGCATGGTAGCCTTCCACAAATTAATCATCCTCTTCAGAAGTTGAAGCTGAAAGAAGAATTTTAAAAACATTTTATTTCATATTTGCTTTGTGCTGACTGGTTGTAGTAAGAAATTCAGGCACTTCTTTGGCAGCTTACTATCTAATGTGAACAAAAGCTACTAAAGCACACATGAAAGTAATTTGTAATTACAAATAGTAGGATATGCTTTACTCAGTTATCTTTTAAAATGATAGCTCTACTTAATTCATTACTAAGAAATTTCAAGGGCTTCTTTGAATAATTATTCTAAAAGATAGTGATCTTTGAAATTACTAAGATTGTCCTCACTCTTTAATTAAAAGTTGTTTTAAAAAAGATAACCTACTTGAGGGTATTTAAACATCTAATACAAAAGAGGAATGGTACTCCTGGAAAAAAATTACTAAATATTTTGAGAGTTGTAACAATTTATTTAAATGTTACTGATGTAGTTTTGCATGCATACACATTTCAGCTTTTATTTATGTCACATTCTTGTGAATACCAACATCACAAAGGGGCATAGTGTTGCTGTATTTGGTATTTTCTCATTGACGTCATAAGTGAGACTGCCATTCTCACCCCCCAACAACCTTGACTAGAGCCTTAGACATAATTCAGTGATTTTGTTGGTTGAATAACATTTTCTTATGTATATGCAGCTTCTAGAAATTTAGCCATTTATTCAGCATTTATTGATCACTGTGCTAGGTACTATGCCAGTTGCTGGGTATTGAAAAATAAAATCTTAATGTGTGGCTTCCCTCAAAAGGTTCACATTTATTGGAGAGCACAGACACTTAATCACATAATTATAGGTCTTAATGTTCTTCAAAAGAATGAATAATTAATGTATAGAGGTAGGAACATGATGCTATGATAACCTTTCAGAGAGCATCCAAACCAGACAAGGAGAGAGATCAGGAAGTCTTTAGAGTATACTTGCAATGATATTTGAAAAATGATAGGGAATTGGCCAGATTGAGTAAGGACAAGAGATAGGTACAATGTCCCAAGAAAGGGAATGATGTACAGGAATGCAAGTATGTGAAAGAATGCTACGGGGAAATGTTAAGAAGTTAAAACATGGCTATTGGGTAGGAGTAAAGTGGTTGAAAGCCCAAATACTCCCCAAGAAGTTATAATTTAATCTTTAAGATACTAGAGAACCACAGAAACATTTTAAGCAGAAAATAACATGGAGTTATATGTGTTCCAGAAACATCAGTCTATCAGTCATAAATCAGATAGAGGAGGGGACAAGATTCAAAAGTGAGAAAGGATAAACCTTCAACTATGGTGGTGGTAGTAGGGTTTGAGAGATGGAGACAGATCAAAAATACTGAAATGTGGTCCCCTATTACTATTGCCATTAATGATCATGAATTTCATTTTATATATATAGTGAAAATTGAAAATATTGTCTCATTTTTTTAATAAATTAGAAATGTTTTCTTGCTAAGATATCTTTTTCTTATTTAATAGTTTAAAATCAAAACACAGCCAACTTTAACATCTAGACTTTATAAATTTATAACAATATACAATATGTCTAGACTTTAGAAAGATACTTCTAGAAGGGCCTTTCTAAAATCTAGACAAATTATAACATAGCCTATGTGCTAAAGATGTATCTAATAAAACATTTTATTTTCAATCTAATTTTTGCACTATTTTACAATGAACTGGTAACCACTATGTGATTTTACTCTTTTGAACGTGGTTTGTAAATTTTACCTGGGAATGAGGCATTGAGTGGATCAGCTGTGCTGACTGCTGAACAGAGAGATCTGAGGACCATCTAGTGATGCACACAGAGAACTATGTTGCTTACCATACACGTAGGAAATGCAAGATGGGGAGTACAGGAAGATTGAAGAGAGCTGGTGTTCATTTGAAAAGAAATAAAATAAATTGGATGTGAGCATATCTTTGTTAATGCTATTGTCCTCAGTTGGCATACATTATTTCCATATTTGTTGTTTAGATTTGGCATAAATTAAATAGACTAGCTATGTAAACACGTGACTTAACTTCCTCATCTGTAAAGGTTTTTTATGAGATTAAATCAATTTTTGCTTAGAGAGAAAGCAAAATGAAGAACACAGACTTCACAAACAGAATGCCTAACTAAAATTCCAACTTGACCACTAGTAGCTGTGTGACCCTAGGCAAGCTAACACGACCTTTCTGTACTCAGTGTCTTCATCTGTCAAATATGGATAATAATAGCACAATATTTCATAGAGTTGTTGTATGAGTAAACAAGTTAACATTTACAGAGTGCTTAGAATAGTGCCTGGCTCATAATTAGTGCTATATAAGTGTTTAGTAAATAAATAAAATTAAAAATGGAGATAAAAAAGATTTAATTTGGTCTCAATAAAGGCTTGTTTCTTTTCTTTCCTTTCCAAGTGCTTCAAAAAACACTTAAAAAGAATTTCCTTTGGATGAAATATAGAGTACAATTTAGGTCAGGTAAGGATCATCGATAAAGAATACTTCTTTAAAAAATACTTAGCAACATTTTTCCTCCAAAATCTCTTCCAAGTGTATGAATACATACAAATGCAAGAGTGCGAATATGTGTATATCATATATAAATGTTTACCTACATAGTTAAGTGAATATCCAGGGACTTCTGCGTCCCTCCTTTGTTGTAGTGCCAGCCCTGTAATGACATCAGTTTGTGATAGGCTGGGCAGTCAACACATTCTGGTTTGGGCTCTTTTTTTATTTCCTGTTCATCAACAGATCAGAACTGGAGGCTAAAAGAAGTAATAGTGCTCCTATATGGTTTCTGATCCATCTTGTTTTCAAAAAAGAAATAATGTTTAGGTTAGAGTATTTGGCAGCTGAGAAGTAAGTTTTTTCGAAAGCCTGTTTTTAAGGCCAAATTTGCACAGGGTGGGGCCCTGCTCTTGGTTTAGAAGCCACATTCACCACTGGCCCCTTAGCTGAAGAGCACAGATGGCCAATTATGCTGTGACCAGTTGCTAGACTGTTAACAGAGTGCAAAAAGGGGAGCCCCAGTCAGAGAAGTTTCTCAGCAAATAACCTTTAAAGTGCTGGAGGATTGGAGGTGTCAATGGATCTCCATGCCATGAGAACCATTTCATCAGAATGCAAATCTTCTCCGGCAAAGTTTAACTGGAGGCATTATGGTGACTATTTAATTTGGCAATAGCTAGGATGATCTTGTGTAATGAGAATGAACCACCCTGGAAAGAAAGAAAGAAACAAAAAGTCATAGGCATTTTTATTGACTATTTAAGCACCCAAATACTGGTGGTTAACCATATGACTCCAGAGCTTCCCCTAAGGCATTAGTCTAGGGTTTTCATTGTTCTCAGTTTCAGGCTGATGTGATTTGACAGCTGATGGTAAACCTTTTTATTTCGGTGCTTTTTATAACTGCTGAGGGAGGTAGAGCAAGGCTGTATGGGGAGAGCCTGAAAGAAAAGTATACAGTGTATTTTATTTTCTTCATCTTAGGACACTGTTCCACATTTTAAATTTTCTGAAATCTAAGTGTGCAATACAAATGGCCATTACATTAAATGGTGTGTGAGTGTTTTCTGCACAAAGCAACTCATTTTTTATCCCTTTTTCTTCAATTTCCCCTCCTCCAGGCCAAGGAGTTTTCCTCCTTAAATTGCCACTGGAAACTGTCCAAATCAAAGGGGAGGTGGTTACAAATGATCACCCACCTGCTGGGTGCAAAGGGCTTCCCAGCAGGGCTGAGTTTACCCCACCACCATTTACTTTATTTCTAGTTCCCTCAATCCCTTCCTCTGTGGAATGGGAGCTTTGCATCCTTACTTCCTTCCTCAAGAGCACACTGTGATAATGATGAGGTTTTGTGTTGTTATGAGGTCTTCCCGTTTCTTTATCACTTCTCTTGGAAGAAATGCTCAAACACTCAAGGATTTACTCCAGTTATTTTCTGGGCAATCTAATTGCATGCTCATCATTTGTTTTCAAAGTTTTAGAGCTCCTATTTTTTTAGTAAGCGCTGGTAAGTTTTCTTAGCAAACAAAAATTGTGAGGAAACAATTGCAGCCATGGCTAACTGTATTATTATTATTCCGTGAGAATCTGTTAAGCACTTATTAAAAATGCTTTCTAAGAATACGACCACTCACTTCTACTAAGGTAATTAAGGTAATTGAGGTTAAGGTAAACCGCTCCTCCATTTGAATATTTGAAAAATATCTTGACAGTTAACTATTACTCCTTTTATTTGTATCTCTAGTTACAAGAAGTCTGATGGCATGGATGGTCTTTTTAGAAGTCCCTTACCTTAATTTCTATAATTTGAGGAGGAGAAAAATTCTATGCGTATACCAAGATTTAGCCATTTTACTTGCTATTATGAAAGCCTAAGCATAGGTGACTGTCAGTAAAAGACTAAAATAGAACTGATAAAAATACAACTCACAAGCCTGGACATATTGAGGTTTCTTAACTCTGTGAAACTTAGGACAGGAGCTGGAGGCCTGGTGAGGACTGTGACTCTAACTACTTTTTAAATTCTCTTTCTGGGGGTTAGGCTTTGAAAATCAGCAAGACAAGAGCTTTGATGATTTTCTTACAATTCAGAAAGAGCAATTTAGGGGTGCAATGGGAATGGCCTTTTAAATAAAAAACAAAAGGTGGCTTAAGAAGGCTAATATCAAATAAGTCCATAATAATAAAAGCAGTGCAAATTAAAAAAAAACCATGGTATCAGTCAACATGCAGTAAGTGCTTCTCTTATAATTACCCGATACAATCAGCGTCTGGGTCTATTTCCTAAGTAGTGATTTTTGTGTTCATTAATGATGAATCTCAAGATTAAAGCACTGAACTGAGAGATTGTTGTACCAATTTTTGCTATGTTTTACAGTTTGCTTATTGTTACTGTTGTTTTATTTGCAAGGCTACTCTGTACAGTGTACTATGGAAACAGGCCTCAATTCGAATCTAGGCACTTAATTAACTACTTGACCTTCAATATGGTTTGGCTTTAGTTTTCTGTCTTTCATAGTGTTGCTATGAAATTCAATACATATATTAATGTAAAATATACCTAGCAATAAAATGCTCTTTCCTTCCCTCTCTTCCTATCTTATGGCCTTCTTAAAAACTCTCTACTTAAAATTACTTTCTAAAGAACTAAAAGACTCTATCTTTTAATTACTTATAACAATCTTTATAATACAGATGAGGCATTCAATATGTGAAAAGTAATAGGTGGCACGATAAATTGTTATGAATGGGTAAGTGGTTAACACCCCAAATGATAGCATTACAATCTGCAGAGAGGTTTTTAAAAAAGTAGATTCAAACAGGAGTATGCACATATATTTTAGGGCCATCGGTTACTTCTTGGTGAGAAGGATGTTAAAACATTTTAATTATTTGTTGACGCAGAGTGGGGAAACCCCCAGGTTTGAATAGCCAAGTTCCACCTAAGTGTTCCCGGCTGATGCATCTTTCTTTAGTTAAAGCTACTTCAACACTGCCTCCTGGTGGCAGAGAAAAGAGTTCTTTTTAAATAAACAAATTAAAAGGGGAGGAGGAACGGATTGGTTTAATTAAATAGCAATAATAAAAGTTCCAAAGGAGAACAAAATTCTTAGAACCAAAATGGGAGCAGTATCAAATCAGATTAATATATGGTTCCTACTCTGGGCAAGAAATTGTTAGCACCCCAAAGGGTTGGATTTTGAAAATCTTTTTATTAAAGATGAGCAACGGTTGTTCCTTTGGCAGGTGATAAATTGAGTAAAAAACAGTCACGGATAGGTTGATTGAAGAAGATGGGGATTATCTCATTTTAAGTGTTTTTGGGAGGAGCACTTTTCTTCCCTGTAGTCATTATAGTAAACTGGTGAACACCCAGGGAATTCAGTCGATGATTAGTAAAATAGCAGAGTTGGAAAATATAGTAGTGTCCTTTAAGTCCAAATCTCCTATTGTATTAAATGATTAGCCCCAAATCATGCAGGCACATCTTAGGGCTGGGAATAGTTATTACTCATTCAGCTCTTGTTTAGTGCCAGGTACTGTATTAGATAATAGGAGTATAGTGATGAAGAATTAAATATAGTCCTTACCCTAATGGAGCCAATGACCCCTTGACAACCATATCCATTTTCTTTCACTGTGAAAAGACAACTGCAAAGGGAATGATCTACAAAACTGACATTTGATTGTTTGGAGATATAAGGTTGGTCAGTGAAATTTCTGGGAATTTAGATTCTGCCTCTGCTTAATTTATAATTGTCAAGCAGGCATCCTCAAACTATGGCCTGTGAGCCACATGCGGGTGTTTTTGCCCATTTGTTTTTTTTACTTCAAAATAAGATATGTGCAATGTGCATAGGAATTTGTTCTTAGTTTTTTTAAAAAATATAGTCTGGCCCTCCAACGATCTGAGGGACAGTGAACTGGCCCCCTGTTTAAAAGTCTGAGGACCCCTGGTCAAGAACAATGATGTTAAGCCCAATTAAAAAAAAGAAGCCTTTAACATTAAAGTGATAATGGATGGATCTTGTTTTTCACATTACTCGTGTATGTCTATAGAAGTTTGGGTGTGTCAAGAATCTCTGGTCCCCACAGAGGAAAGTCTGTACTTACTCATTTTAGCCAAGATGGAAAATGTTTACCTGTCACTGCTGAAAATCATTACTCCATGCAACACTGTAATCGTCTAAGTATGAAATTCATGAATTAGCTCACAACACATTTCAATGATTAATGTGGTTAAATAATAGTAAAGTGACTATATCTTTTTCTGATAGCATAATGCACTCCCAATGCATTTTGATATAGAGGCTTCAATTGTCTCAAAAATCACTATTGCTAGTTTTTACTTTCATGTTTGCCTAAGCAGAAAAAAAACCACTTTATTTCTGCCTGGTTGTTGTTCCCTCCTCCACCACTTTGCCAAAGTGAAACAATATGTCCCAAAGGAAGTGCTCCCATAACGTCTTAGTTTTTATCTAATTTTCCCAGATGGTTAAGGGATAAGTCACTACCAAGCATTCATTTTACTGGCAATTTAAGGATTTATGGTTTTTATAAATGTATTATAAGGATTTAAAACACATAGACCTCTATTTTCCACTATATAAAATATTCTTACTAAGTTATTTTGCACAAATATATCTTTGCTTTCACATGTTTGAGGATTTATCCTGTTGGTCCAAATTTAAATGGAATCAGTGGTATCTATGTGTCATAGGGATATCTATTTATTTATATATTTTTTGCACAAGTCACTCTTTTATTCCTCTATTCCTAATCCAAAGCTAAAAGTCATTCAAGGTCCAGACACATGATCTTTACAAAGATGTTTTAAGAATCAAATAAGATAACCCAGGTAAAGTGCTTAGCATAATACTAGGCACTCCTGTGTTCAATAAATGGTAGCAATTCCTTTTGTTATTTGACAAGATAATCAGCAAATGAGCTGATAACTGGAAATCAGCAGAAGTCCAAGTAGGCAGGTGGTTATCAGGGCACACACCATAGACGTCACAGGTCTAGTCAGTAAAATTTGTACCCAAGGTAGAAAATTGTTTCCATTGTAGAGTGGATACGATATATAGAAATCACATAATTATAGGGAAATTGTGACAGTAGATGAAGATATCAGCCATTGGATACTTTGGGGACAAAGAAGGTCATTTCAGGGCATGCTTGATATAAAACTAAGGGAAATACAACTCTAGAGATTGGGATCTCAAATCAAAGCCAACCAGTTAGAAGTAATCCTTGCATTTATATTTTCCTTTATGGTGCATAGGTGCCAACTCACCTCCCACGTCTTCAGCTGTACTTTAAACCTCCCTGCTTCGTCAGGGCTCCACCGGCAGAGACAGTGGAGGAGGAACAGGATGATCAGTTGGTTCAGTTCTCCAATGAAAAGTCAAAATTGGCTAGGAAAAAGAAGACTTGTTAGAGAATCCTCCAGCAAAATGGTTATCTGTTCACCTAGGAAAACTGGCCAGTGAAGGTTCCATAAAAAAGTTAATCCCAAAACCAGATCTAGAAATCCCTGTGTCTTAGGAAACAAACAAACAAACAAACAAACCCCATGATGATTTGGAGTTCCTATTTTTTGTTTGATTTCCCACTCAACTTGGACAAAATATTTAACCATTCTGAGTTTTAATTTTTTCCCCGTATAAACAGCGCATATCACACATACAGAGCCAGCACGACAATTGAGAACATGCATGTGAAAACATGTCATAGACTGTAAATCCTGCAAAATGCTTGCCATTATTTTTACCCATTTTTTTGTTTCCTGCTGTATCTTTCTTGATCCCTCTCCCTCTCTTTCTCACTGAAGAACAAATACTCTTCTACATTCAGTAGAGGGTAATTTAGATCAGTGCTCTCTTCTCTCCTATGAGTGTTGACAACAATAGTGGGAAATCCCCACTGACTTGGAACAAGAATCTCCTTTACCCTAACCAGAACTCTGAATATCTCTGTGGCCACTCATGCCTGGCTGCAGTTCTCACAGGGGCATAGAATATTCTTTTGACCAGTGCCAAAGAAAAGCCAGCTGCAGAGGCAAATGGACAGGGGTCCTGGATGAGTGACAGCAACCTAGGAGCCAGAGAGCTCAGAACCTAAATCCATTAGCTCTTGACCTCTCATTCCTTGCTCTCAGCAGAATGAAGTCAACACCTGCCACAAAAGACCCCTGAAAACCTCTCCTTTTTATGGGAAGTTCTCTTCTGCCTGTGGATCCCATGAAGTCACCCATCCTCTTCTAAGTCTATGATTTATTTGTAGATTTACTGTTATGATGTTCTTTCTATTTAGAATATCAACTGACTTCTGTGTGGGGGCCTCTTGTGCCATCCTGAAGCTGTGCAAATGAGAAGAGGGAGGTTATCTTATTTTGGGGGCAGGAAGGGACCCCTCTAAACTGTGCAATGATTTCTTATGGGAAGGTAAACACACTTATGTGATTTTTTATGTATAAAATCATCCAAAGTTGTAGAAACAAGGGGCGTTGCAGAATAAGTTGAGATTATTCTCTGATGAGTAAGGGAACCATGACATCACAGAGGAGGGATCTGCATCGGTTTCACTGGAGTTTCATTGAAGTCAGAGCCTGTTGCCTAATTTCACTCTTAGGTGGAGTTAAACAGCTTGAAACTTACGTCCGTCTGGATGTCTTGCTGCTGATGGTTTGGCAAACAACAGAACACAAGGTATAACCATCAAAATAAATTTATGGAGGGATCATTAGCTGTTATTATTGTTGTTTTAATAGTTGCTTTGGGATTCATATTTTCCCCCACTCTAATAGTGATTTTTATGATACTGAGCTGAAAACCTTTCACTCTTCTCTGAAACACAACATATTTTTCTTTCTTTCACAGATGATTATCACAGAATTCATGTGGCTTTCCTGCACAGAGGAATTTCTGTGTCAATGCCGTAACTTTCTAGATTGCTCACATCTTCATCATCCTGACCTTCTGCATTTCTGTCCTTTTTGTTTCTGGCAGAAGTTTCTTAACATCCAAGCCCAAAGCAAAAATGGGCTTTTTTATTTTGCTCATTCCCTTCATCCCCCAAGGACTGGTATAGCAGTTGGAAACGCTTTTTTTTTTCCTCCAGGAATGTCCTTTTTCTATATTCAGGAAAATGTTTTGTTTTACCCCCCACCCAGATTAGATAGTGCTGAAGATCCCAGAGCAAACAGAATAGATTTCAGCATTCACCTAGTCGAAACTCTTTATTTTTCAAGTGAGAAAGGAGGGCTATGAGAAATGAAATTATTTGGATAATATTATAGTTACTCTGAGCTAGTACAAAAACCCAGTGTGACTTTTGCTTCGTCATTTGCTAACATCCTTCCTCAATTCCACTAATATAATTAATTAAGCCAAGGACTCCATATATTTATCTATCTATTTCCCCTATTGGTTCTAATATCTATCATCTATCTATCTATCTACCTACCTACCTTTCTATCTACTCATCTATATTTAATAAGGAATTGGCTCATGAAATTACGGAGGTTAAGGATTTCCAAAATCTGCAGTTGGCAAACTGCAGACCCAGGAGAGAGCCAGTGATGTAAGTTCCAGTCTGAATCCAAAGGCAGGAGAAGATGGATGTCCTAGTTCAAAGACAGGCAGAGACAGAGTTCTTTCTTATTTAGCCTTTTATTTTGTCCAGCCCTTCAACCGATTGGAAGAGACCCATCCAGGTTGTGGAGGGCAATTTGCTTCACTCAGTCTACAGATTCAAATGTTAATCTCATTCAAAAACATCCTCACAGACATAGCCAGGATAATGTTTAATCAAATATCGGGGCCTCTTGTGGTCCAGTCAAGGTGACATATAAAATTAAACATCATAATGTTTCATATTTTAAGACTCATTAATGTGCTTGGCTAAACAATGAGCTTACACTTTAGCCTTCAGGACAAATGGATCCAGAATATGATATTATTTTTCTCCTTCTTTCCGTAACTTCTGTCTTTGTGAGTAGAAAAGAGTTATATCAGAATTTGTTCCTCTATTGCAGAATTATGCTACAGTTTTAAGGAGGTAGTGGTGGCAAAGTAAGTTCTCCTTTAAATAGAAAGATTTATTTTGCATATCTCCCAGTTACAACTATAAGAGAGTTTGGTTGGGTCACATCCTTTAATTTTGGGGTCCATAAGAGAAACAGTGGCTCAATTATATTTTTTGGTATTGAGACTATGGCCATTAATTATCACCATTATCATCTTAATTGTGAATTTTTGATATCAGGATATTTTTCTGAAAGAGCTCAATACTCTTTCATGTCCATGGTGAACTGGGCAGTTAATATTTTATTCCATTACTTTATAGGTATCATATAATTCATAGTTAATCACATAATTCAATTCCAGTTGAAAATATCTAACTGATAGCCCATCTCCATACTTGCTTCTGACCCCGGCAACAGAAGCCAGGCATGAATAAAAAACTACTAATTTTTCCATTTGGCCATATAAAATATATTTATTGGCACCTAGAACTAGCTCAGCAAACCCAACTTAAATTGAGGAATCTTCCTTCTTTTTCCATCTACACTGACAGTCCAAATCTGAAGGCAGGATCTCATCACATCTCACCGGATTTGTCATGATGGCCTCCTCTTGCTCATCATGTCTACATATTTCCTCTCCTTAGGCTCTCCTGTCTAATTCTGATTTACCTCCTAAAATCCAACTATTATCAAGTGATTACTTTTCTCAAATATCTTTTGTACTGGATGATACCTCATGAATAAAAGTGTAGGTTTTAGCTTCACACACAAAACCCTTGTGTAGAAGTGGATCCATGTTTTAATATTGGTACCTAACCTGGTATATGGTAGAAACTCAACCAGTATTTTGTTACTGAGATTATCACTGTGGGACACATACCTAGGGACAGGGCTTGGCAGGGAGATAAACATGGTACTCTTGGTTGAAGGGGGAACAAGCTTTAAAGAAAGAGGTCCTATTCATCTATGCCATACTGTCAAGATGTTTGCAATGTTTCTCTTCTTTTCATAACAGTATTACCAACATGAGGCCAACATACTTCCTTTAAATTTAGATGAAGTCATGCCAGTTATCTAGAGTGGGTTTCAGAGACATGGATTCTTCATCATCTTCCCCAAGCAATGATACTGTCCTCAGGATTTGACTTTGTCTGATTTATCTCTTACCATATACATGTTTCCTTTGTTCTAAAAAAACAATTTGAAAACAATTAGACAGGTAATCCACTTCAGTTTGAAAATTATATTTATGTATTTGGGTCACCCAGAGATTATATTTATGTTTTTATCTTTCTTAGGTGGTAGGTACCAGGAAGTTCCCTTTGAATTATCTGTGGTAACATCTGCCCAACTCTGCCCTCTGCACCTGTTGTCTAAGGTTGTTTTGCTGATCTGTCTCACAAGGCATGCTCCCTTACATGCATGTCTACATTACGGCAGGTCACCTTACTCAGGACGGTGTTTGTGCGGGGGTCGTGGGTACAATGGGAATGGAGAACACAGTCTCCGGGAGTCTTTGAGGATGGTCTCCTTTACAAGGGTAGACAAATAACCTCCTATCCAAGTAAACAAAAACAACAAAGAAAAGAGA
The DNA here is from genome assembly GCA_008750895.1 of Mirza zaza. Lineage (NCBI taxonomy): Eukaryota > Metazoa > Chordata > Mammalia > Primates > Cheirogaleidae > Mirza > Mirza zaza. The sequence goes on along the minus strand of VSMD01012334.1, from coordinate 24,993 downwards.
GGAGTAATCAGATTCCTTTAACTTTGAGATATTAAAGGGAAACTCTTCTTTGGAAGCTAGGTATGAAAACTTAGGTAGAAGGTGAGCTGTTTTTTTAAGTCTGTGATATGGTACAGGTGGGATCAAGTTCTAAAGACCTGAATATAAACTTCACAGGGGCTGGGACCTTGTCTGCATTGTTGATCACTGTATCTGCAGAGCCAAACATAGTGCCTGGAACATGGTAGATACTCTACATCCTGTAGACATATCTAAAAATAATTATTGTATGGATAAATAAATTACTTAGGCTCATTTGGAGGCACAGTGCATTTGAACACAAAAAGCTGCAACCTCGCAAACATCTGCCCACAGTAACTCAAGAAAGGTTTGGAATTGAGAGTGGGATCCTTCTGTAAAGACCATAGTAGTCAGTTTAGGAAACTGGATCAGCAGGTGACCTTTGCTGTTTGTGTGACTCTATCCAACCATTTTTCCACCTTGATTTAACAGACTATTGAGTCTCATTAGCAGTTGTGGGCTGGTGAGGTTCCATCTCTGGCTGGGTGTAAAAACCTGCTTAATCCCATCTTTTGCACTGTATGCAATTTATGAATTTCTGGGGAATTTCAAACAAAGCATCAGGAGGAAGATTTGGGACTACTTCCAGCCAAAAAGACACCTGTGTTTTTATGCTATTACATGAACAATGAAAAGAACTGGGACTACATTTGTGTTCTGAGTTTGTGGAGAAGTTCTTACTGATTAAATAAATAAATGAATAAATGAGACCAAGTGGGTAATAAGGCATAAATCTCAAGCCATTGTCAGGTAATGCCACTACTTTCCAAGCGTTATGTAATAGCACTCTGAATCACTCCTTCACTCAAGCAGAGATGTAACACAGATTACACAGAACCTTTATAGATGGGCTAAAACATTTGCCACATGCCATGAGATTAAAAGCATGGTAGAAAGAAAACTGGGTTGGTCTCAGGTCACCTGGCCTCTAGACCTTGTATGTAGCTTTGCCATGTGACAGTTCTGTGATAATGGGCAAGTGACTTCACTGTCTAGGATTCTTTCCTCTCTTCTCTGAAATTCTCTGAAAACTGATGAGGGCAGACTAAATAATCTTTTCCATTCAAGGCTTAAGATGCTTTTATCGGCCGGGCGCGGTGGTTCAAGCCTGTAATCCTAGCTCTCTGGGAGGCCGAGGTGGGCGGATTGTTTGAGCTCAGGAGTTCGAGACCAGCCTGAGCAAGAGCGAGACCCCATCTCTACTATAAATAGAAATTAATTGGCCAACTAAAATATATATAGAAAAAAATTAGCCGGGCATGGTGGCACATGCCTGTAGTCCCAGCTACTTGGGAGGCTGAGGCAGCAGGATTGCTTGAGCCCAGGAGTTTGAGGTTGCTGTGAGCTAGGCTGACGCCACGGCACTCACTCTAGCCTGGGCAATAAAGTGAGACTCTGTCTCAAAAAAAAAAAAAAAGATGCTTTTATCCTCTGAATAGGATGTTTTGTCAAAGAGCTTCTTCCATTTTGGCTCTAAGAGTATCTTTTTATAGGCTATGTTCTGGCAAGTGAGAAACCGAAAGGATAGGATTAGCAGTAATAAAACCAAAATGATTTATGGGCTTTAAAAAGTAGTGTTGCTCAGGGTCTTTTATTCATAAAGCAAAATCTAGTGATGAACTCAGCATTTCCATTATAAATGAAATATTTCTTGGTATTTTTAAGTTGATTGGAACATTTTCTTAGAATTAAATCTTGGCAAGAAGTTTTCCAGCAGTTTTTACCAAAAAAAAAAAAAAAAAAAAAATGTGGTACTGTGCCTTTAGGTAAGAAACCACAAGGGGAAAATATATAGGAAAACAACCATGACTTTAAAATCAGATACATATCTTCACGAGTAATTTAAAGAACGTTTTTCTTCTAGTCTTATCAGAGGCTAATACTTGAGTCCGGAAGAAGAAAATGAAGGATCTGTTGTAAGGAAACAAAGGTCTGCAGGACTAGAAAAAGTAATCAAAGGAGAAACTATTAACTTGTGTTAGTGAAGAATTTTGGTTCTGGAGAAAAATTGTCCTTCTGGGTTTGAACCCCAGTTCTGCTAATTTATAGTTATGTAATAGTCAAAAGGAAGAACTGAGTCAGGATTCTTTAGATTAGATGTTAAGGTTTGTATTAATACTACACACAGGAGGGGAAAAAAAGACATGTACTCTTATCATTTGCCTAAATCTCAGTTCCTCCAAAGGATAGTGTGAGTTTTACAGCCAAAATAAAAACACCATCCCACTTTACAATCAGATATTGGTCCAATAGATAGAGTGGAAAAGAAACATGGGCCGTAACAGGAATGGGCTCCCAAGACTCTTTGAAATCAAATTCCAGCCTAGAAGAGGACTAGTCTAAATGTATGGCATTCTTTAGAGACTGAGAATCATGATGGGAACTAAAGCCTGTGTCAGAGTGATGAGGGCACAACATTGCTTTTATGGTTGGATGTTTATGATATGAATTTCAAAAGCTGACGTAGGCAATGCATCATCTTAAAAGGAACACCCTTGACTTCCAGTTACAGAATTATAATAGACAAGATTATTTGGGAACATTTTCTAATAAAAAATCCTATAAATGATGGATAAAATATAACAAACACCCATTTAAATGCACCACTGAGCTCACAATAATGTAAAGTATGTTCTCAGGGGTTGACAACAAAGCACGACTAAAATCCAGGTTGTTGGGCACATAGGAAATACTATAATTTCTCTGGTGATTAGGAGGGGCATAACTAGTTTATGATATCCAACGAAGGATGTGAGAGAAACCTTGACCCTATGCCCTATTGAGGGTTGGGGCAGATATTCCTCACTTGGATTCAGAACCCATGAAGGTCAATATCCAAACTAAAAGATTGGACTAGTGGAAAAGTCTACTTACCAGTATAGGTTTATACTGAGAAAATCTCTCTATATACGGTAGAGGAAAATTTCTCTCTATACAGAGCTCTGTACAATATAGGCTGAAAACCATTTCCACTGAGAATTTATACTATAGACATATTTCTCGTGTAAGTTTGGAAATTAAATCCATGCTATTAATAATTATGTTCCGGAAGTCTCCAAGCTAACAAATTGATACAGAGTGGCCTTAAACTACTGATGACTCCCAAGCTTTTGATATTAGAAACATTTCTTTCTACTAGGATTCATTACTGAATCAAATGTAGAAGCACTATAGAAAGACTTGGATTTATCTCATCTTGCAGAAAGTGTCCACAGAATAAACCCCTAGAACAATGAGCTCACAATCTAGAATTTCAAAACACAATAAGAAACAACAAACAATGGGAGAGTCAGCAGACACATGATGAACTCCTTCCCTTCCACTCCCAATTCCCACAAAAAAATCTCACATAAAGAATTACTTACTAGAGATTATAAAATCTTTACATTTAAATAAAACATACATAAAAAAGGAAATAAAAGAAGAAAACTCTAAAGAAAAAACAAACCCAAATCAGTGAGATCTAGAAATAGAGTCAAATGGGATTTCTAGAAGAAAAAAATATAATTGGTATAAATATTCAATTATTGGTGTGACAGACTTATAAAACTCTTCCCCCACCTTTTCTTATTCTTTCCTTCTTCCTAATGAGAATCCTAAGGAATGTGCCCAGTTGTAAAAACAAACAAAACAAAAACATTCTGTCTCCCAGACAGGTGTGGTCATATGACTATGTTTTGGCTAATGAGATATAAGCAGAGTTTTTTGGTTGACTTTCTAGGAACTATGACTTTATGAATAGAAGCCAAATACTAAAACTTCTATGACTTCAGAAAATTTCTGTATCAGCTCTAGAATGTATACTTGTGGGTATCTTTTATATGAGAGAAACAATAAGCTTATATTATTGGGCCGCTGTTTTCTGAGTTCTGTATTGTGGTCAACTGAACCTAATTGTAACTAGTGCTAGGTAAATTAAGCAGTAGAATAAACAATGCTAAAGAGATAATTAGTAAAATAAGAGATGGAAATAAGGACATTTTCCAGGGAGCATCAAAGAGAAATAATGAGATGGAAAATATAAAAGTGAGGATTAAAACAGTGGAGGATAGAATGAGAAAGTTGTACATGTGTGCACAATCATGACTGACAATTTTAATCTTTCATTAACTAGCCAAAAAAGTCAACATTAAGGATTTAGAAGATCTGAATATCAAGATTTAGAAACGTAAGTAATTGACATATACTGAATAATACAGTGATGACACCCATTACCTTTGCCATATATTCTATTGGTCTGAAGCCAGCACTCAAGAAGAGGGGATTAGATGAGGTCATGAGTTTTGAGGACACACCTTGTGGTATATCTCCCACTGTCATTCTTGGACATTTGGTAGCTATTTATAGATTGCCTATTATATATCAGATACTGTGTTAGAGTTAGGACTACTGAGATAAATAATCTGTAGTTGTCTGCTCTCAAGGAACTCATAGTCTAGTGGGAAATAAAACTCATAAACATTTAATAAATAATGCATATGTGGACCGTCAAAGATGTAATATGAACAAGAAACATGAAGGGGTGGCACCTACCCCATTCTAGTGCTCTGGTGTTGGAAGTCAGGAAGACTGCATGGATAAAGTCAAGCCTGAACTGATTCTGGAAGAATAACTTCTAATTATCTATGTGGTGATAGTGGGGAAAGACATCCCAAATAAAAGGCACAACTTGAGTGACCCTCCCCCTACATGTGTATGCATGAAAGACAAATGTAAAGTGCTTAAAAACAATCAGAGACTTAAAGAGCAAGTGGTGTGAAAGAGCCTTGCACACTTCTTTGAAAGGATCACCTTGCTTCATCACCTTGCTTGTCAGTCACCATCCTTCTCTGGCTTTTATTTTTTTGGTTTTTTGCCTTTTCAATTAGACTGTGAGGTCCCTGTGGATAGAGACCATAGCTTATGCATTTTACAGCAGCCTTGACCACCTCTCCCACTCTTCATAGTAGGGATTTCTCTAGCACTCAGCCCTGTGTCTGGCAAATATTTGTGGACTGAATCAATGAAGCAGTAGAGATCACTGTTTACCGGGAGTGGATGTTTGTGTCCTGGGACTGCTGGCCTCTTTCCAACCAGGGAACCACCTGCCACCCCACCCGGACCCTGAGTGTGCTGCTGTGTGGCCTCCTGCAGCAGCTGCACTCACCCCACATCAGCTGCATCTGCGTCACTGGGTGGATAAAGGGATCCCCATGTACCGTGCGCACATGGCCTTGTTTGTGATTAGTGAGGCCCCAGGGGGAAAGACTGAGCAGCCAGCACTGCTCTTCAAGTTTCATGTTGTGCTTTGTAGGAGGGTGGAGTGTGTGGCGGAGGGGAAGGGTCTGGGTGGGGGGGTTGGGTTTGCAGTGGGTTGACTTGCCTGCACATTGCTGTGCACCCTCATCATTCCCCAACCAACAAGGGTGGGGGCCTGGGCTGTTCCTTTCAGTGCCGCCAGGTCATGGAGCAATTGGGGGAACACCCCCTGTCCCTGCCAAGTGGGAAGTGTTTAGGCTAGGGCCTGGCTGGGAAAGCCTGCTGAGTCACTTGGGACTGAAGTAGGCAAGGGGGAGGGTACACAAAACTCCCAAGCCCAAAACAAAACAAATGCATCTCCTGTCTGCAAACCTTGAGCCACAAATCTGCACTTATAAGCATAAGTGTTTGCGACCCGCACTCAGATGTAGCTTGTTCTGTGAGTAACAGGCATTGCCATGCCACTCTGAGATCCAGGTCAGGAGGGCAGCCAGATTCAGCAGGCCTAGAGTAGATCTGGAAAAACAAAAACAAAAACAAAAAAAGCCAGCTGTCTTGTTCCACAATATTTCTCAGTTCCCTGCACTCCTGCACATTTTGAATTCTATTATATTGTGTTACTTCTCCCTCCCCCAAAGCCCCTTAGATCTCAGTCCTAGGATATGTCTGTTATTTTAAAAATTCTGTTTTTAAAAAGGTAACAGTTACTTAATTGTGTTATTAAAATAAAAACCAGAGCAGATAGATTCAAGGCTGAAACAAAATAAGGTTTCATGAAAAGCATTTTCTCTGCAGATGAGAAGAATGTACGTTGAACAAAATATGTTGCCTGGGATTTAACTTTGGGTTGTGGTAAAAAAAAAAAAAAAAAAAGAGGATGGAAGGATCATAACAGTGGGTAAATGAGATAGAAACACTTCTCTGCCCCTCTTCCCTACAATGATCTTATCTGAGATAGCAGGCATGGACCAGGGGATCTCTAAGTTTCTTACCAGTCTAAAAGTCTAAGCTGTGAAGATGATCCTGATCGCCGAGAGTATTTGTAGTGCTGTGTCTTTAAAAGCTTCTCTGAGACTTAGCAGCATGCTGAGTTAGTGGAGTCATCTGGCCAGCCTCCATGTTGATTCCAAAAGGGAAACCTCCAAGTTAAATGATGGGAGTGCTGATTGAGTTTGGGAAAGCAGAAGAGACACAGGGTATAGGTGTCTGAAGTCTTGGAAGGGACAGTGAGCATCAAGAGTGAGGCTCGGATATCTGGGTTCTGTTCCATGGGTTGTCTCATTAACTCAGGTGACTTGCTCTCCAGATATTTGATTTAGTGATATTGTGAGAGGATCTGTTAACACTGAATGTCCATGTTGCAGATGACTATACTGAGGCCACAGACTGATTATGACAAGTTTTACTCCTAGCAAGGCACACTGCCTCTCAAGGACAAATGGACATTGGCACTGTTACAGCATGGAGGTGAGAGAGAATATATTGAAACAGGTGCTGGGGAGAACTGGCTGCCTATACCCTGGCCCTTGGGGACTGATAGAATGGGGTTTGATGTCCTACCCTTAAAACCATCTCACAATGTCAAACAATCCAGCAACAGGTGAGACCAGAGTTGCTTTGGTACAAAGTTGCACACTGGGATTCTGAGATTCACTGGACATGATTCTTAACTTCCAGTCATTTTAGATTGTATTCAGGAAAAAAGTCTTTTTCACATGGAAATCCACCACATCAAAAGGCATGGTTGCTTGACCATAAGCTCCTAATTACGGACTTGAGTTCAAGTTTTTGCTCTGGTACATCTTACCTCTGTATTATGCCTACAGAGCTGCTGGGTATGGTTGGACAAGGTGTTCACTGCCCAAAAGTGTCAGAAATTCAGTGGTACCTGAGATTCACATCCTACTCTGCTAATTAAACTAGTACTTTGGCACAAGAGCTGTTTCTACTTGGAAGGTTTATTTTTCTTATTAGCACAGAGATATCAATCACTTGCTAAGCTATAAGCGCTTGGGTTATATCCACCAAGAGGGACCTTATCTTACTCTGCTCAGGATGCTGTAATAAAATACTATAGACTGGTTAGCTTATAAATAAGATACATTTATTTCTTATAGTTCTGGAGGTTGGGAAGTCCAAGATGAAAAGGCCAGTAGATTCAGTGACTGGTGAAGGCCAGTTTCTTCATCCTTCATTGATGGCACCTTCCCACTGTGTCCTCACATGGTGGGAGGGGCTAGCTAGTTCTCTGGTGTCTCTTTTATAAGGGCACTAATCCCATTGATGAAGTCTCTGATATCATGACCTAATCACCTCTCAAAGACCCTACCTTCTAAAACCATCATGCTGATGGTTAGGTTTCAACAGATAAATTTATCTACAGGGGGACACAAACATTCATATCATAACATTTTGCCCATGGATCTCCAAATTCATGTCCTTGCATGCAAAATGCATTAATTCTATCCCAATAGTCCTAAAGATTTTAAATCATCCTGGCATCAACCATCCAAAACCTTATCTAAATATTATCTAAATCAAGTATGGGTAAAACTCAAAGTAGGGTTCATCCTGAGGCAAATTACTCTCTAGCTGTGAACCCATAAAAATCAAAGTTATGTACTTCCAAAATACAATGGCGGGAGAGGCATGGGATAAATATTCCTATGCCAAAAAGGAGAATAGAAAAGAAGAAAGGAGTAATAGGTCCAGAGTATGTTCAGAACCCAACATGACAAACATTAAATCTTAAGCCTCAAGAATAATCTTCTTGAACTTAATGTTCTGCCCTCCAGACACATAGGGGCAGGGGCTGGAGACCCAATCCTCTGGGTGACCCCACCACCATGGCTTTCGGGGCATAGTCCACACCACATCTCTTACTTAGAGGAGTTGTGTGCCTGTGACTTTCCTAGGCTGGAATCTCAAGATGATAACTTTGCTGATTTGAAGTGGTGGGGGCAGCTCCACCGTCATGACTCCACTGGGCAAGGGAGCCCTCTGTTTTGGGTTATATCCCAAGACCCAAAGGGCTGCTCCAACCTTCAAAATCTATGTGGGGGTAGCAACACCTTCATGACTTGTGTACTCTATGAGCTGGCAGAGATGGCGTCACACAGACACTGCCGAGGTTTGACATGGCCACCTTATCACATGCCACAGAAGGGCCCACTGGAGCTCCTCAAAGTCATCCATGAGAGTTGGAATCAACTTTTTTCAAACTTCTGTTAATGTTGATATTTTGACCTTCTCCTATGAACCATGAATGTTCTTAATGGCATCTAAAATGGTGAATCCTTTCAAGGTTTTCAATTTACTTTGCCCAGATCCGTCACAGGAATCACTATCTATGGTGACTATAGACTTATGAAATGTGTTTCTTAAATAAGATTTAAAAATTGAAATTACTCTTTGATCCATGGGCCACAGAAATAATGTTGTATCAGCAGCACGAAAACAACATTTATCTCCTTGTACATCTTCACCAGAGTTCTTGGGTGAACTGGGTGCATTGCCAATGAACAGTAATATTTTGAAATAAATCTTTTCATTTCATGAGTGCTAGATCTCAATAATGGGCTTAAAATATTCACTAAATCATGTTTTCAACAGATGTGCTAACATCCAGGCTTTGTTGCTCCTTTTATAGGGCATAGGCAGAGTAGATTTGGCAACATTCTTAAGGGCTCTAGGATTTGCAGAATGGTAAATGAGCATTGGTGTCAACTAATGTCACCAGCTGCATTAGCCCCTAACGAGAGAGTCAGCCTGACCTTGGAAGCTCTGAACCCAGGCATTGACTTCTCCTCGCTAGCTGGGAAAGTCCTAAATGGTATCTTCTTCCAATATTAGGCTGTTTTGTTTACATTGAAACTCTGTTGTTTGGTATAGCCACTTTCATAAATTGTCTTAGCTAGATCTTCTGGATCAGCTTCTAGATCAACACTTGGTACTTCAACTTGCACTTTTATGGTAAAAGAGGGCTTCATTCCTTAAACCTAGGCACTGGCCTCTGCTAGCTTCTAACTTTTCTTCTGCAGCTTCCTCATGTCTCTCGGCCTTCATTGAATTGAAAAGAGAGCTTTGCTTGGATTAGTCTTAAGGGACTCTTGTGGCTGGTTTGATCGTCTATCCAGAGCATTCAAATTTCCTTCATATCAGCCATAAGGCTTTTTGCTTTCTTATTTATGTGTTCACTGGAGTAGCATATTCAATTTCCTTCAAGAACTTTGCCTTTACATTCACAATTCAGCTAACTTTTTGGTTCAAGAGGTCCAGTTTTTGGCCTGTCCTGGCTCTCAACATGCCTTCCTTACTAAGCTTAATCACTTCTAGCTTTTGATTTAAAGTGAGATATATGTGACTTTTCCTTTCACTTCAATACTTAGAGGTCATTGTAGGGTTATTAATTGGCCTAATTTCAATATTGTTGTGTCTCAAGGAATAGGGAGGCCCAAGCAGAGGGAGAGAGATGGGTAACAGCAAGTCAGTGGGGCAGTCAGAATCCACATGTTTATTAAGTTCACTGTCTTATATGGGCATTGTTTATGGTATTCCCAAATACTTACAGGAGTAATATCAATGATCACTGTTCACAGATAACCATAACAGACATAATAATAATGACTAATTTTGAAATATTGCAAGAATTACCAAAATATGACACAAACACATGAAGTGAGCACATGCTTTTGGAAAAATGGTGCCAATGGATTTGCTTGAGGCAGAGTTTTTAAAACCTTCAATTTATAAAAACTGCAGTATCTTCAAAGCAAAATAAAAAAGGGCAATAGAATGAGGTATGCCCACATAACTGTTAGAGAAAAAGTTGTTTATTTTTTTAAATAGTTATGTAACTAAAAAGCTCTTATAAGCTTTAATTTCTGCCCACTGGCTGAAGAAATAGTCTGCTTCCAAATTCAACATTCTGCTTTTTTGAAAAGCAGAAAACTATTTGCAATTTTAAACTAATAGTAATGTCACTTTCAAGATTAACAATAACAACAAAAATCCAAGAGTTCTGGCTCATCCCAAATAGATCATATAATGTAAATCAAATCTGTTCACAGCCCATCAAATGTTTTTAATAAAAATAATAAGAAACTACAAATAATAATTCCAATTGATTACATCCATATATATTTCAGACATGATGAAGGAAATGATGCTGGCTACAGCAAAGACAAAGGCTTTTTCCTGAAAATGATGTCACAGCTGTCATCATTGGCCATTAAATGACCACAAGAAAAGGAGCCTTGGACTCTCATGTGAGTAAGAAACAAAGTTCTATCTTGTTTGGATCACCGAGTTTTAGGAACTCTTCTGTAATAGCAGCTATCATTACCCTAACTAATGTAGACATTAAAGAAAGTTCCTCGAACATAGAAACAGCTGAATAATTGCTAGCTGTTATTACTGTTGTTATTACTAGTTGCAATTACTCTCACGATACCTTGGTTTTTAGATGAGAATTGTGGTTGATGATACAGTGAGTACCGGAAAACTGCATGCAATACACGTCAGGAATTAATTCCCAATGAGTGAAACAGGCAGGCTAGATGGAGGAGATGATGAATAGTCTCCTAGTTGTTATTTCAACTACTGATTTGAAATCTGTGTTATTTTTGGTAATTACATTTTTTCCCTCTGTTTTGCAAACTTTATGATAAGGGGAAGCTGAAAATAGAAAATGCCCTTAAAAGTAAAGGGATTTAGAATAAAACATATATGGGAAGGGAAGCTAGTCCAGCACATAAATCCTCATAGATGAAGGATTCCATAGATCTTTTTTCTAAAGGAATGGGATAGAAAACATTAGCTTGTACTTCTCAAACCTTGTGGCAAGTATTGACACTTTAGAAAGCATAGGATTTCTAGGGGGTCATTTTAGGAAAAGAGGTGAGCAGTTCTGGTTGTTGTGTGTTTGCGTTGGGACCAGATTATGGAAGAAGGGTTCTGTCCTCGATTTGAAAAATATGTATTTCTCTTTCCATCCTTCAGCATGGTACTTTCTCATAACCTAACAACTTTCCTTATTATTCTACCTAAAATGGTCTAGGCTAAAACGGCTTAGACTCAGAAAAAGGTGGAAAACAAGCAACTGGAAACCCTCCAAAAGGAAGAATTTTGATCATGGCCTTGGAGAGCTGGGCTCTCTTTGTCTGTTTTTTCTTTTCCTTACGATGACACTACCTTGTATGGTTCAAACAAGCCCAACATGTACAGGAAAACCTGCATCTCATTTCTGCTGAAATATGTTTTCAATTTAGGACTTGAGTTTCCAGATTGACTTGTGAACATCTAAAGAAGTCAATGTCATCGTGACATAATGTTCCCCAAAGGCCAGTTGGCCGTCAGCGAAGAAATGGGCAGTGATTAGCTAGCTGTCAGTGGTCAAAGGTGCTGATGTGACTGCTGAAACCAACCTGTGGGAAAACAGGAAAAAAAAAAAGAGGGAAAAACAGAGCGTGTTGTGGGGGAGGGGAGATGGCACAAGGGAAATTTATCAGCTAAAGGTTTTGTTAGAAAATAAAATATGAGGAGAGACTAAATGAGAAAAGATAGAAATATTACAGATAATTTAGAATGTGTTTGAGAGTCCACTTTCAATAGAAAAAGATTTTAAGAAATGTATTTTCAAACCAAGGGGTAGGAACCAGAACAAAAGGAAACAGTATTCTACATTTGAAGAAATTAGATTCACAAAAGGTTCAGGGGCTGCAACGTAATTGTTTTAAAAAACAATCATGATAACAATAGCAATTAAAAGAAAATAGTAATTCCAACAACTACTACTTCCATCTGTGAAGATTTGTTTTTACATGCCAGTTACTTTGCTGGCATTTTACATAGGTCATCTCATTTAATCATTTGTGTGAGTAGTAACAGCCCCGTTTTACAGGAGAAAACAATAAAGATCAATAGGTTTAAAAAGTTGTAACTTTCCTCTCCTTTCCGGGCATTCTCTCTTCCCTAAAAGAATGGTTTGATCAAGATGCATTTAACAGTATTTGAAAGAGAGAAAGGAATCACAAAAGTATAAACCACGTCACATGGAGAAGAAAGTAGGGAGCTATCTCATTACATTTATTTGTCAATGCTGAAGATGTTGTTAATGGGGTTTGTTTAGTTTATTAATTTATGTATATGAATTCTGTCTGCCCCCTCCCATACTAGCCCTGGGAGCCACTTCATTGCTTCCCATTCTTCTCCGGCCCCTGATCTAGCTGCCCTTGGAGCAATCATTCCCATTAACTCCAGGGAGATACTCTGACTGCATCCCTCTGAGTCATTGTATTTTAGGGACAATTGCACCCCAAATTCTACCTCCTACATGCTTGAGAATCATGAGAGAAGGGGTCCCTTAAGATATATTTCTGTGCCATTTATGGGAGAGCAGCTTAGAGGGCAGTTTCTTTCCAGTGTTTGGCTTGAGAGCTTACCATGAGAAAAGGCAGAACCATTTGCTCAGCAGAGCTTTCTGTTCACTATTTTGAGTATTCTGGAACCATGAGATTTTTCTTATCAGAAAGATACATTTGCTATTTAAAAATCATGAAGAGGGTACTCCCTAAAAAATTAGGAAGTTACAAACTTTATTATGGGTACTGTCACAATTTTCTTTTAAGTCCCTTTTCCTTCTTTCAGCCCTCAGTCCTATACTTTTCCATTGTGACCTAAGATTATTTATGAATGACTTTAAGTGGGAAATTAGGTCAAGTGGGCAGAAAATTTGAATCCAAGATCAAGTAGATCTGGAATTATATATCAAATACTGCTTCTTATTAGCTGCATGACTTTAGTTTTACTGCCTCTGAGTTTTAAGTTTCTTAACGTGGACTTTACAATGTGGAAAATAAAGACTATTTTTCACAGTCTTCATGTAGATCCTGTGAGACAGACCAAGAACAGCCTTAGCTTTTTCACAAATAGCAATCTCTCAATAAATAGTTTACATTTTTGAAAAAGCCGTTAAAAATCAAACAATACAGCTATAATGATAGACCACTATTCTGTGGGGAGTGTATTTGTGAAATTTCTCAACCAGAGCAAATTCTTGCTTTCCCTGTGCCCTGTGGTACTTTCTTCAACTCAGTAGCACAGCATTTACCATGCGATATTAACTAGCTGTTAGCACGTGTGGCCCCTACTAGATTATGAATTTCTTAAAAGTTGAGATTGTCTCTTTTATTCTTTTATATTATTCTATATTTTACATTATTTTATTGTTTTATTATATATTGTTTTATATTATTCTATATTATTAGATGTCTAATGCTTGTTGGCTATGTGTTAATTTGCTTAGTGCTTGAGACTCTTGTCATCCCTTATAGAAGCCAATCTTTTGTCCAGGTCCAGGGCTAACTTGGCTATTTAAGACTTGTAATGAATACATTCATTTAAACTATTCTAGTCTTCTTATTTCTTTATGAAGTATTTTTCTAATAAAAAATGACCAACACCTGCTCTAGACTGCACAGGATACCTGACACCTGCATGTGAGACGCAGCTGCTAGAACAGTGCTTCAATCACCTGAAACGTATTCTATTCTGATTATTAAGAAACTAAATTTTTTCCCCAAAGAACTCAGCAGAATAAGAAAATGAGTGGCAGAAAGATAAATGCTTTGAGTGCTGTTAATCAAAACTTTGAGTTCAGGTTTCAGGGTGTCCTTCTCCCCTTGGCAGGAGAATGGTAGGAAAATAACGTGCTCAACCCCTAAAGCAGATAAAATTGTTTGAGTTAATTTTCAGCTTGTTCCATTTGGGATGATTACTGTGTGGAGTGATAAATGCCACTCAATTCCATATTTTACTGTCTGAGATTTTAGCTGCAGTGAATTCTATTTTCTGCATCTCATATCTGCTTATAGAATCTGACTTGAAAATAAAAATCCTGACAATGGACCAATGAGTTCATTTCCTCTATATTGCTATCTTAGCTTTCTAAATTATATATGTGTGTGTTTGTGTGTGTGTGTGTGTGTGTGTGTGTGTACGTGTGTATTCATCAAGTTTCGATTGTTAGGACTTTCTAAAAAAGTCTTTAAATTAAAATTTCTGAACAGAAAATACAATATGAGAACTGTATTTTGCCTAAACAAATTTTCTAACCATAAATCTGTCCTGGAATCTGTCTGGCATGGAGAAAACTCCATGCCTTTTCCTCGTTTTTTCCTGATCTAGAAACAACTGAGTATTTAATGTTACAGATAAGTCTTTGTGTTTAGTCACATTACACAAACTTTATATTAGGAAGGGACATTTGTATATACTTCTAAAAACTATTTGTTTCAAAGTATAGTTGCAGTCCTTGCTTTTCAAGATCTTGAAAAAGACATGTTGGAATATGGAGTCTGGCTGCATTGGATAGGTGTGAGGAGATATTTAATCTACAACAACATGATTTTTCAAAAGGCTCCTTCCGTTTCTTTCCTGTTCTTTCCCTCCACAGGACAAGCTCTACTATATTGTAAAAACATTCTGCTTTTTCAAAGTTAATAAAACCTACCCCATTCTTTTTGCTGTGGCCTGTCTCTGGATGACCAAGTTTTGTAAATGTTGTTGGACATTCGGGTCCCTTCTGAGGAAGTTCTTCAGAAATTGGAGGTTAATGGTATCAAACATCAGACTGCCTGGTTTATTGTAAGGGTGTTGGGTTAAGATCAAGATAACAGATAAGAGTGGAATTGCTCCAGCAGGGAAAGGAAATGGCCTCAGATACAGCATAGCAATTCCTAGAGGGGAGCAGAGAGAGGCTGAACCACTGAACACATGATAGGTTGCAGTTTGTTTTTTGTCTAAAATCTTTAGGTAGTCAAAATACCTTCACTTAATAATAAAAGAGCCATATTGTGAGGTATGGGTAAAAATAAGAAGGACTTGCCCTCAGATTTGCACTGTGAAGATCAGCAGCAAATCGAATGACTAGAAAGGAATCGTGAACCAAAACAAATGAGTTTCCAGTTCCCTGAATTTAAACCCAGACTCCCTGGATTTGGAGGTCAAAGCTCACCACTCAAAGTGACACCTCATATTTTATTTAAGTGCTTTTCTTCTGAGGAGTTGAAAGCACCTGACAGACATTAACTATTTTGTGCAATGAAAGAAGACACAGATACTATCAAATGAAGAGCTACGTTCAAAGATCTGAGTCCCTTGGTCCATCCAGTTAAATAATATGGATTTGATTTTCACGTGATTTTTTCCTATGTACACCTTCAAGGCAATATGCCACTTTAGCCATTCACCTGATTTATAGGAAGATAGCATCATCTACTTGAAACGGTTTTTTCCACGAGGGACTTTAGAGTTTCCTTGGTGTCGCCACAAAGTCACTATGCATGAGATTGTATGCTCTGCTAATTTTACGTCCTAATCTTTTTCTATTTCTCTCATTTTTCTAATTATTTGTTTCTCATTGTTTCACTGATCAAAAACTGTCTTAATAATGTCCAACAATGAATTTAGGAGAAAATGTTCAGAACATGGAAAATAATTAAAATGTGGTGGGGAAGTGAAGGAGCATGTTTATAGTGACACTGTAGTTCAACGTCTTCATTTTACTGATGAGGAAATTAAAATCCAGACAATGCCAAGTCCTTCATTACCAGAAGAAAAAAAAAAAACATACTTTTGTTTATGGCGAAACTTTCTTTTGAAGCTCCAGCCTTAGAGGGAGTTCTGATTAGGGCAGTACCTAGCCTGGGAATGTCTGCTGTTCTGGATCTGTGGCTACATAATCTGCATGGTCTTGAGCAACTATACCCTTTGGGGCTTGAGTTCTTCCTCAGAAAAAGGAGAATAATCTGTTAAATGATGGCCATGTCTTCCAGCTCTGAATGACTAGAGTTGCCTGGTATTAATATTTCTCCCTTGGATATGATGACTGTCCTTTGTTCTGAATTAGCTATGACCTCAAAGCCTATGGCTTATACAGAAATGGTGAGTCATGCCTGGGTCACTTTTTACACATCAAACCCTGTTGCCACATTGGCTGCATTTCTAAGATGCCAGGTGCTCTTTTGGCAAACAAAGGAAGACCAGAGAGGACTAGTTGCTTCTGGCAGCTATACTGTTCTCCGGAATGCTAGGGAAGATCACTAGAAGCCTCTGTATCTAATCATCCTTTCAGAAACAATGGGGGTCCATTTCCTTCATGAAGCTTTACCCAACCCCCCAAACTTCTTCTAACCGTATGAAACTCTTACCATGTTGCATATTGGAAATTGACTCTTATATTACTTATTTTCCTACTTCCTCAATGACTCAGTGAAGCTTGTACAGGCAGGAACTATTCATATACCCATCTTTTGCATCCATCCATGTCTGTCATGTTGTTGGACATGAAAGTAGATGCTTAAGAAATACTTTAAATTCTTCTCTGCTTCAAAAGTTGTGGTTACAAGGAAACACCCCTCCCTCATTTTTATCTTTTTATTCACCTTCTTCCCATCTACTGTGATAATGGTTGCTTAAGTATGGCAAATATTGGAATAACTTTACATAGGCTTATCCATATACCTCCAATTCTAATTTTCATAATTACACTATGAGATAAGTGTTATTGTCTTCAATTTTCAAATGAAGAAATGAAGACCCAAAGAGACTGAACAACTTGCCTGGGGTCAGAGGAGGCAGTTAAGACAGGATGCAGGGCTCTATATCAAAGACACTTTCCCTATTCCTCATGTCTCCTGGTTCTCCTAAGACAATGTTACAGGGCTGTATTATACAAATTCTTCCACGCTTACATTAAGAATGCTGAGATAAAGCCTAGGTGTAGACTGCACACAATTATAAATAGATGTTTGTCTTGGCTACTACAGTTTTACTTATGGGGATTTATTCCCTTAGAGGTCCCCCTTCTCTGAAAACACTCACGATTTCTTGTCCTCACACCCTCAGCTTCCTCCCCCACCCCTCCTATCCTGCTTATTTAGAGCCTTTGGCCTTATTCGCACTGAAGTGTAAATGACTATTATGGCTTAATGTATTTCTTCTTCCATAGACACTTGGAATTCCCAGGTGTCAAATGTTTTGTGAAAGAGATGATTTTTGACTGGTAGGCGTTCAGACATATGCCAGAGAATGTGCGAGTGTCAAAACATACTCCCTGACAGTTATTTTTCCCTCACAAAGAGCCACAAGATAAGGATAAATATTTGGGAGGAGGACATTGTTCCCTAGGCAGATTTCTAAAATCATATCCCAGTTTTCCAGGTCTCAGGATCATTCTGCCACAGCAGTAGTCTTTGTGAAATATTGTACAGTAATAAAATCTACAGGTTGAGAATAAACCAGGTTAGGGTCCCAAAGTGAGTATAATCTGAAGTCCAGATGCTCTCCTCTGAGCGACTCTATAGTAACAGCGAAACAAACAGGTGCAGCGCAGGTGCAGTGGGATGAAAAAGCCTCAACTAGGGATTTCTACGTAGGTGTCAAAAAACACAAATAGAAATAACGGCTTATACAATGTCAATCTTTTATATTTTTTTCTGATTAAATCTTTTTACTTGACACTAAAAGTAAAGTTAATCTATCAATATTTTCTGACTGAGAATTCTACCCAACTCCAGAAAATCCTTTCTTTCTGTTCATTTTCTACTTGATTACTCAGATTACTTTTCCCCATTTATCCTGCTGTCACCAAATTTATCTTCTTTGTGTAATTTGGTTGTTCCATAACATCTACTCTACCTATTGTATACTCTGTAGCTGCCATGAGGTTAGGACAGGATTAGCCAGCCTACTTTTACTTTAAGAGTTAGGTCCTGCTTGACATGACCTTAATCTTGTCCTCCCTTCTTCACAACAATGATTGGCTCAAATATGAGCGTGTAACCTAGGCCTACTTCAGTGACCATCTAGGGTTAGGATCTAAGTTCAGTCCAATCAGAGTGAAACTCTTAACTTCTGTTTGTTGGTTGATAGAGGAGAATCGACATCTTTTTTTTTGGGCAATGTGAAGATAGATGTAAGACCTAAGATGGCTGTAGTCATTTTGCTGTCAAGAAAAATGCCAGTCGGGGAAATATATCTACTCGGATGTAAGAAAGAAAACAAAGAAGAAGGAATTGCAGAATGGTGGCACTAAAGCCTTGATCAAACCACACCTGCAGCTACAAATGGTCTTTTCATTTAAGAAACAATTCATCCTCTTTATTGCTTAAATCTATTGAGACAGATTTTTCTATTTATTGCTACAAAAGCATGCTAAATGATAAGCCAAATATTATAGTATATTGGAGTTTCACCTCTAGGCACGTATACATTCCTTTTTTTTTTTTAGTATTTTGACATTGAGATGTAGCTTATATACAGTAAAATGCACTGATTTTCAGTATACATTTGGAAAATGTATATATACTCAGGTAAATAACATTTTAAATAAGATTGGAGTAGGTTGAAAGTTTAAAGCAAGTTTTTCCCATCCCTGTATATTACAGCTTATTTCTTAAAAAGGTAGAATCTGTTTTTTCCACTACTCATCTCTAGGCTTGATTTTATGAATGAGGCTGAGCTAGCTTGCTAGAGTGTGAGAAGCCACACAGAGGAGAACCAAGGTACTCCAGCTCAGAGCCCAACAGCCAGACATGTGGGAAAGGCCATTGTAGATCTTCCAGCCTCTAGATGACCACAAATGTGTGAGAGAGATACACAAGGTCAGCTGGGCTTGACCAGAGGGGAAAAACTACCTAGCTGACCAACAAAATTATTGCCCACCCTGGGCAACACAGTGAGACTCAATCTCTTAAAAAAATTAACCTGGTGTGATGGTGTGCTCCTGTGGTCCCAGCTACTTGGGAGGCTGAGGTAAGAGGATCTCTTGAGCCCAGGGATTCAAGGCTTCAGTGAGCTATGATCAGGGCACCATGCTCCAGCCTGGGTGACAGATTGAGACCTTGTCTCTAAAATAAATAAATAAATAAATAAATGAACATATATTATATAATTTTTTATATTTATCCAAATATTTTCATTGCTTATTTTCTCATTCCTTCATGTCAATCAGATCTTCCTTTGCATATGTATTAGTTTTATTTAGCTGAAAACTTCCTTTAGCTTTTATGATAGTGGGGTCGATTTATGATAAATCTCTCAGCTATCATCTGAAAATATTTTTATTTCACTTTATTTTAAAAAGATATTTCTACTAGATAAAGAATTTTAGGTTTTCTTTTTTCTTTTAGCACTTTACCATTTTTCAAAAAAAGTTTCCTTTGGTTTGTTTGTTTATTATGTGTTAGCTGTTATCCTTATCATTATTCCCTGTATTTAATGCCATTTTTTGTTTCTTTCTAGGTATTCTGAAGTTTCTTTTTCTCTTTGGTTTTCAGAAGTTTGACAGTGATGGGCCTCATTGTGCTTTTGTTAATATATTCTGTTTGAAGTTCACTGAGCTTCCTGGATCTGTGGCTTTATACTTTTTACCAACTTTGGGTGATTTATGGGTATTATTTTCTTAAATATATTTTCTCCTAATATTTTCTAAGTATTTCTGATTCCATGTATGTTTGACTTAATATTATCCATTGGGTCTTTTAGGTTTTGTTCATTTCTTTCTTCCACTGTTTCTGATTAATTTCTATCGACTTATTTTCATGTTTACTGATCCTTTCTTGTGCCTGATGGGCTTGTAATCCCCCAAATATATATATTTAAATACTTAAGCTCTCAGATCCAAAAATGGCTTGAGAGAGCAGGAAAAGGGGACTGGCTTGGCTTTTATGGTGATTAGGAGGTGAGGCTGGAGTGAGGGTTCCCAGGTAGTGTGCAGGCAACTGCAGAGAAGAGAGAACTGGGCTCTCTCATCAGCTTACACAAATGTAGGAAGCAGAAAAGGAAGGGGAAGTGGAGGTTCAGGAAGCTGTCATCAAACATCACAAATGGAGTCAATCTCTCTATTTTACCTTCTAACTCTAATCTCCACACATCCCGTCTACTCCTCCTGTTTTGTTTTACTGCCTAGCACTTACTACCATCCTCTGCCTATACATTAACAGGTAAGTTATCTCTTTCTCACTCATAGAATGGAAGATGAAAGCAGAGATTTTGTTCACTACTATGTCCACTGCACCTAAAAGAGTGAAAAAGAGTTCAATTAATATTTGTTTGTTAAATTATTTAGAAGAAAAATGTAATAAAACTGATATTTAAGATTTATGGGTGTATTTTTTCTATAGTATTGCATTTTACTGTGATGGAAAAAAACCTTGATTTATATTAGTTTGCTTTCTTCTTTCTTCTGGTAAATGTAAATGCATTTTTTTAAGAATCAATGGGCATGTTCATAAGACATTGATGTGGCAGGAATGAAGCTATTTCTCAAAGTAGGGTAGAGGTTGAAGAAGTAATACCAGCTTTTGCACATAGCAGTAATTAAAAAATAAGTTAGTTCTATAAAACCTAATGAATACAGCTTATTGACATCAAAACAAAAAGCTTTAATTTATGATCCATGAGCCCATTTAGGAAGAAGTTCTGACTTCTCACTCATTTAGGTTAAGTATGAAATGTCTGATTTCCTTAAATACTAAATTTGACAGTTGATATCTCTGACATTTCACTTCGACACTTCTTGTTTTATTTTTATTATGAAGGTACATCCTCAGTATTTCAAATACACATTTTGGCTTGTGATTATCTTTCAAATTTTTGTGAAATCATGGGTAAGTCAAAAATTCGTGTTCTTTTTGATTACAAGTTTTGTCGTGGAACCAGTGCAGCACAGACAGCTCACAACATCAACAAAGTGTTTGGGAAGGAGGAGGCTAATGGATGTACAGTACTTGGATGGTTTGAGAAGTTCTGTTCTGGTTATTTTAATCTTGAAAATTAGCCATGTGGGTGACCTGAGACCGAGTTGGATAATGAGCTAACAGCTATAGTGGAAGCGAATCCATATTTATTTATGTGTGAATTGGCAGCAAGGTTTGACATTACTATGCCAACAATATTGGACCATTTAAAACAAATCGGCAAAGTAAATAAGCTGGGTAGATGGGCTCTGCATGAATTAAATGAGCATCAGAGGAGAAATCGTCTGGAAGCTTGTGTCACGACACAAAGGCAAGCCATTTCTACCCCGTATTGTTACATGTGGTGAAAAATGGACTCATTCTGACAATTACAAGTGTTCACCACAATGGTTGGATAAAGATGAAGTGTGAAACACAGCCCCAAACTGAATATTCATCAAAAAAAGCTAATGGTGGTCCAGCACTGAACCCACTGGATCTACAACAGCTTCATGAAACTTGGTCAATAGATTACAGCAGATGTCTACTGCAACCAATTGGATGAAATGGTGAGGATACGTGGATTAAGCACCCAAGATTGGTCAATAGAGATGGGGCAATCCTTTTGCAAGACAACACTCGAGCACATGTCGCACAAGCAAACCTGCTCAAACTGCAAAGGCTGGACTTGGAAACTTTCTGTCATCTGCCATATTCACCAGACCTTGCACAAACTGACTACCACTTCTTCCAGGCTTTGGACCACTTCTTGCAAGGAAAAATATTCAATTCTCAACAAGCTGTGGAAAATTCCTTTGGCGATTTCATTGCAACTTCCTCTGCAGGCTTCTTTGCTGCTGGCATAAACAAGCTACTGTTAAGATGGCCAAATTGTGTCAATAGTTTAAGTGCATACTTTCATTAATTGTATTGCTTCTTGTTTGAGATATAATAAACTACATTTTCTATTCAAAATTAGACATTTTATATTTAATGAAACAATATTTATCAATAAATTTTAATTCTAGGGAGCATATTTAATGTCAATCTGATGAAAAGTTCCCCCATGGGAGGCAGGAAAACAAGCATACACTGACAATCAAGATTTTTTTAAGGAGCAATCACTGATAATTATATCGAGTTTCAGGGTTATTCTACTCTATCACTTTTTGAGAGACTGAGACATTTCCTACTCTATACCTCTACAAATTCTTCATTGCCAGAGAAGAAAATTATAACTCTTGTGTGACTTTTTCTCAAGTTAGTGAATCAGAGTTAAGGTTCTATTGCTGCAAATTTTAAAAGAGATTTAAGGATTTATTGGAATGGATTGTAAAATGTGTATACATATGAACAGCCTGGTGGTTGACTAATAGTATTCCCAAATGTTCAGGTCTAGTGGTACCCCACCATGTATTTCCCTGTTGGGAAATGCATAAAGAATAATAGTCTCAACACCAATCTGAAAGCATGGGAGCTGGGATGACTCACTCTCTGATGCCTTTGAATTCAATGGAGAAAAAAATCCTGTAATATGCTGAAATAAAAAAAAAATTTAAAAAGACTTGTTTTTTGCATGGCCTTGGGCAACATCACAAGTGAGGCATTGAAAATTAAAAAATGAAGAGAGGTATGGAAAACAAACCATTTGTCTGATTGGCTGAGCTATGCCACTGTTGAAACACAAACAAGGTGAATGCTTAAAGTTAGGTTAATACAAGGAAAGTTTTCAGGATGGACCTTGTTTTGAACAGCGGCTTCTTTCATGTTTGCTGCTAAAGCCTAAATGATTATTTTAATATGACTAGGCATTTTCTTCTTTGTATAAAATTAAATGTGTTGAAGTGTATTAGTGTCATACAAGGATGATCTAAGGATATATAGTAGCTTTGCTCAAATTAATCTAAGAGCTTGTAATGCACTTTAACAAAGAGTAGACATATTTCTACGGAAGCCCCTCCCCTCCTTAATAGAGCTGCTAGATTAAGTGACACTAACCATTCCCCATTTCCTCTATAAGACATGCTGGCTGACGCCCATAGTATAGTGAAAGCTCATGACCAGCAGGCACTTCTCTAGTGTATCCACACACTTTTATTCCCATCAGATAAATTGAATGCTTACCAAGAATTGAGCATAGTGGTTCCTAAACTAGTCTATTCCATTACACTGTGGAGCCATTATATAAGATTCAGTTAAATATTCATAAAATCAATTAAATATGAGCAAGAAAGAATTGTTTCTAAGAAAAATAAGCTGCATGCTTTGCAAAAACCTGAATGATTTACACCAGTGGTCTCCAATCCCTGGTCCATGGCCTGTTAGGGACCAGGCCGCACAGTGCCACCCCCAGCCTACCCCACGTGGAAAAATTGTCTTCCATGAACCCAGTCTCTGTTGCCAAAAATGTTGGAGACCCCTGGCCTACACCTTAAAAAAATGCTATAGAACATGGATGAATAAGCCAAATGTAAAAAAAAGTAAAGGAAAAGATGTTACAATCTATATGTAATGTGTCTGCACTCAGGTTGCTTCACAAATGTCTCCAGGGTTTCTGCTCCAACTTGAAGAAAACAAATGTGGGAATCACAGATGCATTGTGGGTGTGATTTTCGTAAGAGAGATGACACAGATTTCTAATCAGTGAACCTGTACTCAGAGAAACATCTTGGCCTTACCTCAAAAGTTTTATCAGTAAATATACTTTTGAAATTTTAAGTTAGACTAATTTAAGTCTAATTTAAGTTAGACTAAATATTTATGTATCTTTTCTTATGATTATTTTCTTTAACTGGCTTTTTGATTAATTGACCTATTATGGGTTTTGTGATGAGAAGTCTTCCATGATATAGTAAATTATTTTTATAGTAATAACAATACTGTGAGGAATGTAGGATAAAATTATTGTAATTCAGAGGTAAATTGAATTCCCCCTGTGCTGAAATCTAGTTAAAATTTGCCTTAGCCCCACTTTTTGTGCTCCATGGAAACAGTGGATGGACAAAGCAGTCCATCCTGTTTTTTATAATTTATAGGTTTTCTTGGCAGTTTCTGCTTCTGGTCCCTGAATCCATATGTAGTTCTGGTGTGAATAATAATGCTTCATTCATTACTTTGTAGATGTTGAGGAGGTTAAATAAAATAAGGATGCCAAGACTTTAGCACAATGCCTGGCACTCATTCAAAGATAGTAGTTGCTATGACAATAACTGTGCAAAATGGTATAACTCCCATTGTGTCTGTAAAAACTAAGATTCAGAGAGGGTGTGTGTGTGCATGTGTGTATGTTTCTCCTAGGTTGCATAAAAGTATAAGTAGAAACAATAAAATTTTATTCATTTATTTAATCTATTTTTATGTAAATAGATTTAGGGGTACAAGTGGTTTTTTGTTACATGGATGAATTGCAAAGTAGAGAAGATTAGTGTAAGTTGTATTCAATAGGTAATTTTTCATCTTGCACCCCCCTACCAACCTCGCCAGTCTCCAATATCCATTAAATCACTCTTATGACCATGCATACCTATCGCTTAGCTCCCCCTTACAGTGAGAACATGCAGCATTTGTTTTTTTGTTCCTGGGTTACTTTATTTAGAATAATGGTCTCCAGTTCCATTCAAGTTGCTGCAAAAGACATTATTTCATTCTTTTTGATGGATGAATAGTATTCCATGGAATATATATATATATATACCATATTTTCTTATCGACTTATCAGTTGGTGAGCATTTAGGTTGGTTCCATAACTTTGCAATTGTGATTTGTGCTGCCATAAATATATGGGTGCAAGTGTCATTTTTAAATAAAATGACTTCTTTTCCTTTGAGTACATTCTCAGCAGTGAGATTGCTGGATGGAATGGTAGATCTACTCTTAGTTCTTTGAGAAATCTCCATACTCTTTTTCACAGAGGTTATGTTAATTTACATTCCCCCCAAGAGTATATAAGCATTCC